>JAJKFJ010022123.1:0-93611 GCA_027382625.1 Tetmemena sp. SeJ-2015 | reverse complement strand
AAGTTTTTTTTTTAAAAGAAATAATACTTTAACTCCAGGATCTATAATGATTAAATGAATTTTAACTTTGCTTCTTAATTCATTAGTAAAGAATCATAATTTCATGAAAAATTAAATATTAATTTCAAATAATAAATTAATTGAATAATATAATTCTCAATGTAATATTTTATATAATTACTATATCCAAATCATGTAGATGAAGAGAACTTGTATTTTCTGTAATAATAAAATAAAATAATTAACTCTTTAGCTATTAGTTAGAACCTTAGAAACTTGATTTAAAAATATTTATTTAATATGAACTTTCTTAATTAAATTAAAAAATAGAAACTTCTAATTCAAATCAAATTATGTTTGTTTCTTGTTCCGAGGCTACTATATTTAAGAGGTAAATTTAACTAATTTTATGCATAATTTTATGGCAAAAACAGATTAAATACATGACATAAATTTTAATTTCGACTTATGAAACCTAATTCATAACGAACCTGTTCTATTAGGTAAGGGCTTACTCCTTATAGAGTTAAAATCCTTTTGTTGCATACTAGTTAGTTTCTAGCCTGTTTACTGCTACCAGTGATTAAATACTCCCGATTCCCGCAAGAGGACTCGAACGCTGTTACATGCAGAACAATGCAATAGCAATAAATCTCTGCAGTTCAAGCCAACCTGACTAAGGGCATGATTCCTCGGAAACATTGGTTGCCTAGGATGCCTATGCTTAATGTGAAGCAGAGAGATCTGATAGAGCTCACTCTCCTCCTTATGTAGTGGAACGAGCTATGTTCTCACAGTAGGTAAGTCTGTTCCTTTGTCCCCTTGGCCTTTGGATCTGTTGGCATCATCACAAATCTTGCGACGGCCTCCTCTGATATCTCGCAGTCAGCTATCTCTCAGCTTCGTTAGATACATAAATAATGAGATAACTATTAGCAGTTGATATAAGCATAAACAATATTTATTTTTTTTAATCGCAGAATTTTTTTCTTTGCTGAAAATTCAGCTTTATTTTGTTGTCCTTTTTATTGGATTAACTGAAAGTTATCTTCCTTTTCTAAGTTTCTTGGGCTAAGTTATGAATTTTGTTGTCATTTTATAATGTCACTAAATCATCATTATGCTGTATGGATTCTCTTGTTTTAAATCAAGATACTGCAATCAGGAGTAGAAAAAAATATTTAAACGAGCCACAGTAATAAAATATTTTTTAAAAAGTTAACTTTATGTTTTAATAGCATTTATAATCTCAAAGCTAAAAATAAATTCAAAATTTTAAATTCTTAAAAAATTAAAACACTGAAAATTAAAAATATATGAAAACTTAACAAAAATTAATTAATTAAAAAAATAATAATAATTTATATAGAATAATATTTTAATATTGCAATTTGAATTGAGAAATACAATGAAAATTTATAATTAAATAATTATGGATTATGGTTTATGGTTTAGGTAGATTGTAAAAAAAGAAATTAAAATAATATTTAAAGATGAATACTAATTAATTATCGTTGATTGAAAAAAGGGAATAATTTGAATCTTAAGGCATCTCTTGTGGCTTATTTTTAATATTTTAATTTCTGGAGCACTTCAAAAAACTTCAAATTCATTCTAACATAAAATAATTTAAATTTTAATCTAAATATTTTATTCTTGAGTTTCAAGAATATATTTCTTATTAAAGAGAAAAATATTTTGAAAATTAGAATAGGAATAAAATCCATACACCTCAATAATTAGGAATAAATTAACTTGATTAAAATATTGCTCAATATCTTTCATCATCTTTTATCTTAGTTCATCAAATCTTTAAAATAGAAATTGAAATAAAACAATTAATTTTATCTTTATAATCTAATTATCTAAAAATCAAAATTAATTGTAAAAATTAATTTAGTTTCTTGTTTTTATTTTTCCTGTCTTAGATTTATATTCCTTCTTAAAGGGAATCATATATTTCTAATCTAATAAAAATGTACAGGAACACTTTGCTATTATTTTTTTAATATAATATAAATTGAGAAAAATAGGATTAAATTATTTGATAATTTTAAATCATTTATTTAAAACTTAAGTAGATTTTTTTCTCAATTAAAATTGCAAATGATAATTGAAGTTTGAGTTGCTATTTGGGTAAATATAATGCAGATATAATTTAGTTTCAAGCTACATAAAACTTTATGTACAAAAATAAGTGGTGAATACAATAATATCCACAAATTATTTTATTATTTACTAAACTTGAATAACTTTTATATTTATCACTTTACCTTTAAATATTTAGATCATCCTTAGATTTCACTAATTTGTCATTCATTAATTTTGATATAAAATATCGGAGCAAAATAAAATGAAAAGGACTGATTGCAATTAATTTTAATTTTGATTTAAAAATTGTTTAAATATTATTATAATCCTTTATTACTAATATTTTGAGCTAAATTTTCTTTTAAAGAGAAATAAGTGAAGTGAATCGTGGGTTATAAGAATAAGAATTTATTTGTCTTTAAGCAAGAGGTTAGAGTCAATGAGAATGTTTTAAAGTTTGAGAAGAAAAGTAGGGTATGAAATATTTAGATATTAAATTTTCATTGGTTTATCACTGATCTCAACAGAGAAATCCAATTAAACATTAGGGTTTAAATTATAGCTCTGATCATTATATTAAATATCTATCTAAATTAAAATTAAAAGTATCTTTTTAAAAATTGCTGTTCTTAATCATTTTAGCCTTAATCACATCTCTAATTAAGAATTGGGCTTTCATCTTATATTTATCACCACGATTCACTTCACTTATTTCTCTTTAGTTTGAATTAAAAATGAAGCCTATAGTTTTATAATTTTAAAAAAAAATATTAGAAATATATTTTTGAACTTATATAAATTGTGATTTTTGGAAAGCAAAGAATGGAGAAGCAATCTCTACGATATCTATAGTAAGTACCAAGAATCATTTCTTATGAGTTCTAGATTGGCATGATTATTTAGTAACGCATATAACTATTATTATAGTCTCTCTTAGAAAAAAAAAGTGTAAAAATAAATATTGCCCATTCTATGCATTCAGCTTCAATAGAAATTGATATATTTTAAGACAATACTAAGAAATTAGGCATTAAATTTCATATTCGTTTGTTTTAGTATATAAACAATCATTTAAATAATATTAAAATTAAAAATCAAACATTCATATAAAATGTAAAACTTTCAAAGTATTTAAATATGTAATTTAAAATTTATATACTTTTTGGATAACGATTTATTCTAACAAATTACATTTAATATTAAATAAGACATATCTTTTATTTTGATTCGCGATCATTAAAGTATTTTTAGATTTTATTTTGAAGAGATTTACTAGAGGGACTCTAGGTTTAATTTATATTATTATAGAAAGATCATATTATGAAAGAAAAAATATTTCAAATTATAAAATAAATTCATTAAATTTAAATGCATAAATAATCATTTAATGTTTCTCAAATATAATGCTTATTTTTAACTTATATGCTTTTTAAATATCCTTTATTGGATTGAAATTTCTATAAAAAAGAAGAAAAAACTCACAATTTCAAAATAAATGCATTTCAAAATCTATATATTTTATAGATTAAATCTTAATAGCTAGTTTGAATAAGAAATACGTAATTAGAGAAATCAAAATCAAGAAAAATATATTATAGCTGAGAATTTAATAGAAAAGAGAATTAAATTAAATATTAATTTAAAATGAATAAATGAGTGGCATTTTTAATGTGCCCAATTTGAATAATTATTACACCATTAGATTCAGCATACAATTCTAAGAACTTTTCATACTTGCCACTTTTATGTGGGAACGCTCAGTAAAGATTTATAGCGGCACAAGTTTAAGTTCTCTAAAAGATATGAGGATTAGTAGAATACGCGCTTCATATCTCGCTATTTAGAGGTGCTGAGGCGATGAATGAAGAAGGAACTCATTTTAATTTTTGATATATTATCGAACAAGCTACAGATTGAAGGGTGTATCTGTGATTTCAACTGCCACGAAGTTCCAACTCTCTGTTTTAATCAATCATCGATTTTAATTAAAATCTCTTTTATATCTAATTTTATGCTTAGTAGGAAAACAACTATTTAAATTATAAAAATAATACATTTATTGCTCTATTAATATTTCCTTTTAAAAAATCGTTTTTTTTTATTTTGATCATGAGTTCTAAAATTTATATTTGCTGAAATTGTGTATGGGGATGTTTCATTAAATCTTGAATAACAATATTTGCTAAAAATTATTTTATCAATTGAAAGATTTTAATATCGTTTTTATCATTGTTTATTCTTAAAAAAAATTATTTTAAACTGCTCTTAAGTTTAATTTTTAAAATTGTTTCCTTATAAATAGTGGTAATGGTTTATGAAAAAATTTATATTTTAAATAATTAAAGAATATAAGAATTCAGAGATTTTAAAAAATAAAAGGTTCTGAAATTTTAGTAATTCAAAGATTACTTTTTTTTTAAAGAGATAGATAATTAATTTTTTTTTTTATTTTTGTCATGGAAGTAATATTAATGAAATCAAAATACTTGCTGAAATTAATCTCTAATTTCAAATTTAATCTTAGATGAAATTAAAATATTGTAATAAATTATCTGAGAACTACTTCAAACTTAGATCTTACGTAATTCAAGGGCGGGAGCCTTTCCTCGCCACCCAATATTTTTAATATGAAAAATAACTATATAACTTTGAAAAAACAAAAAACACTAATTCTTTAGCCCAAATTAAATATAGAGGACCTGCCTGATTAAATTTTTAATTGAGAAATAGAGTTTTAAATTTTCTAAGGTAGAAATATAATTTTTATGAGAATTTTTATATTCTTTGAGTTTATAAAAGACATTTATATAAATAAATTCCCTAACAACGTCCTTTAAGATTTTCCAATAGACCATGTTAAATAAAGAAACATAATAAAAAGGATTGAATATTTTATCATCTTTCAAAAGAACATAATGATTCATTAAAAATATAGAAACTTAGATATTAGTTTAGATAAAATTATTTTTAAGAGTGCTCTATCGAAAGAAGAGTACATAACAGTATAAAATACTGATTTTTAATATCTATGAATTAATTGCTGCTTTAAATATCTTTTTACTTTTTAAAGGATCCTAATTTTTTTCAAATTATATTTCATTCCATTACAATTTAAATTGTTTGGAAATTAATTTTTTTTGAAGCTCGGAAATTTCAAAATTAAAGAAAAACCTTTTGGATTTGAATATGGACCTAAGAATTTATGTTTTTGGCAATTATTATTGCTATTATGTGATTTTTCATCTTATCATGAATAATTTGAGCGATGTAGAAACACCCCTCCCCGGTATTCAAAATAGATAAGACAAATTCCTTAAATTTTAGAAATTAATTACAATCTGAAAGAATCTGAATCCTAATTAGAATTAATATTGTGAAGAACTCAAAAATCTGCTTCAATATTAAGGATAGGCTTTTTTTATCAATAAATTTAAAGAAAATTTATTATACATTTATAATTAGCTAGATATTTTAAATGAAATAATTTCATTATTCAAATTTATAATCACTCTCAATAAACCAATGAATGACAACATTATCCTATACGCCTATATTGCTATTTAAAATGCCAAATCTTTCTCTTATTTAATTAAATAGGCTCTATTTTTTCATAATTATAAAATACTTCTTTTACTTTCATTAATTAAACGAAGCAAGCATTTTACTCCTAAAAATCTGCTAATTCTTATCTTGATTATTATAAAATGCAATTTTTTTGAGGCTTTTCGAATGCTATATATTTTATTTTTATTACATAAAAATCATAATTACTTGCAAAGTAAGATTATTTTAATATTAGTTAGCATCCTAATTAATTAAATATATCTGAAATTATAAATGAATATTAATATTACTAATTTAAGCTTGATTTAGCGAAATTTTTTTTAAATTTATGAATTCTATTGATAGTTAAAGTTTCTGCGTTGGGATTCCCTTTGTAGGCCTTCAGTATCATGGCAGTTGAGAAAAGTGTCCATTTGGGACGATCTAGGGCTCATTGGATAGCGCTTGCAAAATTAGGAGGACTTTATCCTGCGCGTTGACCCTCTATTTGCTCTCCTGATGGAGTTAACCGGACTTTAATGTGGCAGGTGCCAATTGTTCATAAATGCAACCTCCTAATTAAATTGCCCTCACAAATTGAGGATTCAGCCAAAGTGCACAGGATCATTATTTTTCCTCTTGAAATGAGCTTCTCAATGATACCCATATTGCTAGGTTTATAAAAATAGAAAAAAATTAGATGTCATTTTATAATTGAAAAAATAGTACCAGTATGGAGCGTCTGAGAGATCATCGTAATAAATCAGATTCAGAATATCTGTGAAAATATAGGTTTTTGTTTGATATTTAATGGAAAATAAGCAAATAAATTTTTAGAGATGGGTAACTAAAAAACGGTGAGGAAGGTTAGAATAAAGTTAATTAACTCATAGTATCTGACAAACAGAATGGTTTTTAGAATTTATATTAAAATTAGAATGTTATAAATCACTTTTTTTGAAATTAATTAGGTTAACTGTCAATTAATTAAAAACTTTTACCCGCGGGGGGTTCGAACGACCGTCCTCCAATCATTAATCAGACTCAATAGTAGAAATACCATTGAGCGGGGCGAAGTCTGATTAATGATTGGAGGACGGTCGTTCGAATCCCCCCGCGGGTAAAAGTTTTTAATTAATTGACAGTTAACCTAATTAATTTAAAAAAAAGTGATTTATAACATTCTAATTTTAATATAAATTCTAAAAACCATTCTGTTTGTCAGATACTATGAGTTAATTAACTTTATTCTAACCTTCCTCACCGTTTTTTAGTTACCCATCTCTAAAAATTTATTTGCTTATTTTCCATTAAATATCAAACAAAAACCTATATTTTCACAGATATTCTGAATCTGATTTATTACGATGATCTCTCAGACGCTCCATACTGGTACTATTTTTTCAATTATAAAATGACATCTAATTTTTTTCTATTTTTATAAACCTAGCAATATGGGTATCATTGAGAAGCTCATTTCAAGGGGAGAAACAATGATCCTGTGCACTTTGGCTGAATCCTCAATTTGTGAGGGCAATTTAATTAGGAGGTTGCATTTATGAACAATTGGCACCTGCCACATTAAAGTCCGGTTAACTCCATCAGGAGAGCAAATAGAGGGTCAACGCGCAGGATAAAGTCCTCCTAATTTTGCAAGCGCTATCCAATGAGCCCTAGATCGTCCCAAATGGACACTTTTCTCAACTGCCATGATACTGAAGGCCTACAAAGGGAATCCCAACGCAGAAACTTTAACTATCAATAGAATTCATAAATTTAAAAAAAATTTCGCTAAATCAAGCTTAAATTAGTAATATTAATATTCATATCCAATTTATTCAAACTCCACTTTAATTTGTATAGGCAGTAAATAAACACTAGTGAAAACTGAGCATTAGTCATATAGTGCTTTTATAAAAGTTAAAACACTTATTTGAAAACAATGAATGTATGTTTAATATTAAATAGAATATGTAAAAAGAAATTTTAGTGGCTAAAACTAAATAATAAAATATAAATTCATTATTTTAATCATTAGATAAGCTTTCTACTCTTTGAAACTTTGAAAAAGAATTTTTATTTTTGAATGTATTCTCAATTAATTAAAAATATTTCTTAATTATAGGTATAATATGAATGGTTTAGAGAAATTAAAAAAATATATGTAAATATTTAAGAATTTGAGAATAAAATTAAAAGAATCTCTCGATTAAAAACTACCTTGATCTTTAATTGATGATTTTTTAGTCTTACTGTGTTAGACTTACTTTTTATGAGCATTCCTTATTTATTTTTAACTTTTCCCCTCATTTCCTACAATCTTCCCGCTAATAAATTTTCATCCTCTTCATTTCCTTCTTAAATATCTCTTAAAATATTTCTACTATTGCTATTACTGATGCTGCTATTGTTATTGTTATTGCTGCAGCTGCTAGAATTATTAGTCACAAAAAATATTTTTAAAAAATTTACCTCTAGGATTCGATCTTTAATAAAAAATGACTAATCTTGGCGTTCAACTTCTGAAAATCAGGTCTTAAATCAACGTCTACTAATTAATTTATCTCAAATACTCTTACTCGAAATTCTTCAATCGTATTCATCCTATATAATGTACGTTTAAAGGAAATTCAATAAAAAGCTCTTAGATAATATATAATAAATTTAATATTTTATAATTAAATTAAAATGAATAATTTTTAATTTTCTAATATTTAAAAGGACATTAAATTTTTAGTGTTTAAAGTTTTAACTTTAGTTTATTATCAAGTTCTTATTATGGAATTTATCATTAATTTTGAAACTTCATTAATTTAAAAATACTCGCTGCAAATTGAAAAATAGTATTGTATGTTCTGCATACGTTTTTTCAAAAGCTTTTGAGCTTGCTTCTGTAAAGCCTGGACGAACGAGGACGAAACTCTTTTCATCTGCGCTAAAACTTAGGACTGTATAATTAAGGGAATTAAAGGGCCCCCGGCTTAAATAAGATAGGCCGTTACGTTAATGATATTGCTGTGACGCACTTATCTGACGCACACAAACCTACAAGCCGAATAGGGATATTAAACACGTGGCACCCACCTCACATTCTGAGCAGAAGCCCCCGGCTTCACCATCCAAAAAAACCTAATAGGAGAAAAAAATCTTGTAGCTTCGGACCGGGAGCAAGTCGCTGCTCCGTAGCGTCTGGCTTCGCTGTCCAGCTGCATGACTGAGTGTTTGCCCATAGATCACATCCCTCCACGCCTAACAGGATTAGGAGGGAGACCACTCACCTTTGATTATCTCTCCAGTGAGCAGCTCACCACCTTCCCCAGGGCTTCGGCTGCCATTATCCCTTGCCTCTTTTAAGCACTCACCCACCAGCTAATGGATTACCAAACCAGAAAGCCTTCAGGGAAAGGGCGACCGGTGCCTAGTGCCGGTCGTGTGCGTCCTGAATTTTAACTTTCTAATTTAATATTTAGCACTTAGGACTGTAAAAGCTCCTTGTTGGCCAAGTATTGCTAGAAACATTATAAGGAAAAAAACACTTAATTTTACTTTCCCATTAATTTCCGTAATTATGGTGAGCATTATACCACCAGCATGTCCATTTAAGAAGAATTTGAAGCAACTTCTTTAAAGATTGCAAAGACTACAAAGAGTCGCTACTTAAAATAAAACCTGGCTTTCTAACCAGTGTTGCAAATTCAGGACTGGATAGATAATCTTAGGGCCATATACTTCCTTATATATCTGTTAACATTTGTATCATGTCGTGAGTCTCCTTTCTATAAGTAATAAGTGAGGTCTGATAGATTTTCCTCCATTCTAATATAACTTTCTTATAATTTATAATCTTAAATATAAAATTTACTAATACTTTGTAAATCTTAACTCCTCATTTAAAAAAAATATATTTTGATATTCATTTAATATAAGGATAAGATCCTTTCCGCTCTGTTTTACTTAAACAGAAAGAAAAGATTTCCTGCTTTCATTCAGGCATATTTTCTCTCATAAGATATTTAAATTAAATAAGTTTAAATATGTTACTATCATCTTATATTTCATTTGAAAAAATAACTTTTTTTTTAAATTTTCTATGAATTAGATTTCCTTTATTTGTTTATTTTCATATTACTTTTTTGAACTATAATATTAAATATTCTATTTGTGGATTATTTTTTAATTCAGAAATTACATAATTAATATTTGGAAGCCTTTTTAAGATCTATAAGAATATAAAATTTAATGGAGAGCTTTAAAATGCTTAATATCAAGAAAATTCAAATATAAAAAAGAAAATTATACTTATAATGTCTCCTATTTAAAAATAATACATTAAGAATTCTTAATGCAAACTAAAGTATTTAATAAATTTATATTTTTCAATTTAGTTTTTAAATCAAATTGCTTTATTCTTTTAATAAATAAAGATAAAATTAAGAAACATTAAAAAGAGAAATTCTCCTAATTGATGATATAACCTTTTGCAAACATTAGCTTAATTGCAAATTAACTTTCAGATTAATCAATAATTATAAGTTAATACAGATTAGAAATATTAATTCATAGGAAAAAAGATGTCAATTAAATAAGATATTTAATTCTAAAATAATAAATCATTAAATTAGAAAGTTAAAATCTAGGACTCGTTATGTGGTACCAAAGTCGGTTTGTCTGGAGTAGGGAGATCTGCCGGCCATTACTTTACTCAATGCCATTTCTACATTGCGTTTAAACCCCTGGAGGCGATCAAGTTTAGTAATGCGTGCTAAGTGATGTAGTGTGACTAATAAACGAGTACGTGGATTGTGGCGAATCCCAAAAGCTGTGCGAGAACTTTACTACGTTCTAAGCTGTTGCCCATTGCCTCTATATTAATGACCTAATAGTGAAGGAGTTATGTGAACTTAACAAGGAGCAATTGTAGAAGTTTAAATTCTCAACGGAACCTGAGGGTTAGGTCTAAGAGTATGTTGCAGTAGTACTCTCAAATGCAGCTTATGAAGATCTTCATGCGAGATCTGACCACTGACATTTGCACTAGCTAAGCTACTTGATTGAAATCGCTTACTCCAAGGATTCATGCTTCTCATTTCAATTTGGTAAGCATGCTGAGTGTTTTTATTCCTTTTCCATGTCTAAAAAATGCTGTAGTCTTGGTGATTTTAAGCCCAAGTCAGTCCTCATATGTACAGTGAGTAATAGATGGTGAGTAAGTTAGATGTCAAGAACAACAGGGGATGCACTATAATCCCGTAATGACAGCAATAAGTGATTACTGATTTAAAGAAGTTATGGGCTGACACTTGTTTAGTGAACGCTGCTACACCTGTTATGATCGTGTTTATTTATGCCCTGAGTGGTTACTCCTTAATCCTTTTATTCCTTAATAAAATAATAATTATCATATTTTCTGAATTCATATTTTTGCTCCTTATAAACATGCTAATGAAAGACAACTATATACATAATTGATTCATTTTTAATATTTAAAATCTCTATCAATATATAAATTTAAATGATTATTTTATTTTTACTTTTTAACTCAATAAAGACGAAAGGAA
The DNA here is from genome assembly GCA_027382625.1 of Tetmemena sp. SeJ-2015. Classification (NCBI taxonomy): domain Eukaryota; phylum Ciliophora; class Spirotrichea; order Sporadotrichida; family Oxytrichidae; genus Tetmemena; species Tetmemena sp. SeJ-2015. The sequence goes on along the minus strand of JAJKFJ010022123.1, from coordinate 82,419 downwards.
TGATGAAATAAAAATAGAGTTTAATTTATGTTCAGTAAATTATGCAACTTAAAATAAAGAGAAGAAAGAGAATCTGATATCTACTGTATCTCTCGCTTATAGTTTAGATTATATTTACTCAGTGTGAAGGAGAAATTGTTCCTAGAAATCCTGGAAAGTGAAGTTATGAATTATGAATTCAGCTCCTTTTTTCGCTAAAATATATTGTATTTCATATGATAAACTTGGAATGACTCTGATTATTTATACATTCAAAGGATGCTTCAAGAGTTATATATTTCATATGTCCCTTGCAAATATTATTCTTTTTCAAATATTTAGTTTTGACCTTTAAAATATTATAATTTTTATAGAAAAATCTAAAGGGAAGATACCAAATACCTGAATAGAAAGGAAATAGAAAGTTTAAATGAACTTGAGAGCGACCATACTGAAAGTCGAAGAAGCTAAACATATGAAGAATCAGTTATAATATAAAATAGATATAGATCTTCACTCACCGTCTCCTTCTTCAGATGATGGATTAAAAAAAATATGAAAAAAATGCGAATCGATTTTAAATTGCAGAATAATCAGATGATACTCAATTCTATTAGTCAATTATAAACTATTTAAGTCTTAAATATGGCATTAAGTTTAGTAAGATTTACATTTACTTTAAATTTTATTGGATATAATTTGATATGTATTTTTCGGATTTTTTTTAGATTCATTCTCGCGCTGCACTTAACAAGCAACAATACATTTAATACTAGCATTAACTATTAAATTAAAATTCTTGATCTCCTCATTCGCAGTAATAAAAGTAATTTAATTTATATTTTATAGATCTATTTTAAGTGCTTAACTTATGAATACAAAATTTTGAGAGAGCTTAATCATTGAGTTAAATGCGAAAAAAGTTAACATAAGATTTTAATTTGATTTTTTTATTTGGTTTATTATATTTATAATAAAAAATTATTTTTTAAGATAAATAAAGATTTAATTTAAAAATTCTATATTGGTAACAGATAAAGCTTGGATCTGAAAGAAAGTATGCTTTTATTCTATATTCAAACATTAAATTTAAATATGAAACAACTTAAATTTGAATTATATTTAGCTTTCAGAATAAAGAAATATAACTGCTGATCTCTAAAGTTCCTAACTTAATAAATAACATTCAGAGTCAATTAAATTTAAAAAGCAAAGTATTCCCTCGTAAAAATATTAGTCGTTTGCTCAATCAATGCTACTCCTGTAAAATTATTTTTTGCTTAAACTATTTTAATTAATCCAATATTGAATAATAAACATAATTAAAATAATCATAAATTAAAAATAAATTATAATTTTAATCAATTTTCCCATTCAAATATCCATACTTAATTACATATAGAGTCCTTTAGTTTGCTTTTTCCTATTTCTAATTATAAACCTCTGATTATTATATTACTCATGGAGATCTTCTACGAAATTATAATTAAATTAATTATGAAATTAAAAAAATTATCTCAAATTTAAGTGTAATTTAATATTTAAAATTATAAAGCAAATGGTATTTAATAGGAATACTGAGTACTGTATATTTAATAAAAACCTTAACTATCAATAGGGAGATTATTATATCAGAAAATGAATAATTTTATCGGCACTTTAAGAATTAGTTAAGTATTAGATAGAAAAAAATTCAACTCTTAAAGAGATAATTACAAAGTGTATGCCTATAATTAATAAAGCCTCATCTTATAAAAAAATTAAAAATAGTTAGAGTACATTTATATGATCAGAGTACATATTAAAATTTCAGCTCAAATATAATTAAAACATTTTCTGCTTTTTATTAAAATTTTTAACCTTATTTTTCAATATTGAGAATAAAGATTAATAATTTCAAGAGAGAAAGCACATTAAAATTAAATTTAAGAACAAATAAATTCTTCTAAATCTAATTAAATACTTACTTAAGCATTAAATTATTTATTAGAAAAGCAGGTAAGACTTATTTTTATTAAATAATTTTATAACATTAAACAATGATTATTTAGCAAAAACTTTTGCAATTAAGATATAATTTGTAAAAACTAAATTTAATGGTATAATCTTTAAAACTATCCTTCAATTTCTTATTATAGCAACTGCAGTTGGACTGGTAATTAAATAAATCAAATTTATGATTATAGATAACGCTTTATTCTCATTCCTGATATTTAATAAATATATAATTTTGAATTACTTTTGGATGAAATATTACTATTAACCTAGAATTAATATGCTTTATTTTAAAATTATAAAAAGATAATATTTGTGCAGAAATGAATCTTTCAAGTTAAAACATATTTAGTTTATTGTCTTTTAATTTTTTATAAATAAATAAGTATCTAGCTTCTCAAATAATAAAAAGTATCTTTTTTCTCTTTGATATCTAGCACCAGTAAATATACTGATATTTTAAATTTATAATCTATGGATTTATGAAAGACCCGATATTAGATAAAACTTTTATTATATTTAAAAAATAATTAAATCCTAATTTATCCCTAAATAATGACCGTCGAACATATATGTCCTCTGTAAATTATAATTTAATAATTTAAAAAAATATTAAATTAAAATATTTAGCAAAAAATTAAAAGTATCATTTGTAAACCACCTAAATATTAAGGAGGACAATATTTTTCTATTCTAAAAACAATTGGTCTATATAATTTACTCAATTTATTTTCGAAAAATTAAGAATGATATAATTAGATGAATATTATTTGAATTTATCTTTTTCTTTAAAATTTATATAATAAAATATTATCAACTATATTTTTAATTTTAGAAACAGAAACTTTAATTCAAATATCATAATTAAAAGAGAAAAAGTATCTTTAATATTTAACGTAAGAAAATATTAAAAGGTTTTTTAAAAATTAAATTAGGAAATTTTTTAATTTTTTTTTATCTTAAAATTTAAAATAAATAAAAATTTTTTTTAAATTTAAAAATTTTTTAAATTAAATTTTTCTTGGTAAAATAAGGAGAAAAAAGGCAGTGAACGTTAGAATTTTTAAAACTTTTTATATTTTATTTTTTTTTAAAAAACTAAAATTTTAAATTTAAAATTTAAAAATCTTTTTATAATTAAATTTAATTGAAATTTAAATAAATGTTTTGACAAATTTATAAAAAGGGCAAAAAATTTATTCCTTTTTTTCATTTACTTCCCGCCCCCCAAACCCTTCCAGTCAAAACCCTTGGAAAATGGCAGTTTTAAAAAATTAATCCGGGGTCTAAAAACAAAAGTGCTTTTTAAAATATAAGAAAAAAAATTTAAAATAATTGGGAAAAAAATTAAATTTAAAAATTTTTTTTTACTGCGGGGTTTAAAAAAGTCCGCAGTTATAAACCGTGAGAATTTATTTTTATAAAAACCAAAAAATAGAGTTATTATGTTTTATTTTTTCAATTTCATATTAAATACACAAGTATAGTAAATCGTTAAATGCCAGAGTATCATATTTCGTTAAATTTTTTGTATTATTCTTTTTTTAATATTTAACCTATCAAACCTATATTTTTAATTGGTAATTTTTTCTTGAGACTTTCAATTTTTTTCCATTTTTTTCCCCCCTAACAATTAAATTTTTAAATTTTCAATTATAATTTAAAAAAGAATTTTAGAATTTAATTGATTCAAATTCCTTTTCTAATTTAGAAAAATGTAAATTTCTATATATATTAGAAGAATTAATATTTTTATTATTATTTTGTATAAGTCGCAATTATTTTTTAAAAAAAAATTATTTTTAAATTAAAAATTTATCCATTAAAAAAATTTAAATTTTAAAAAAATATTATTAATTTTTTTAAAAAAAAGAAGATATAAAAGTAAAAAATAAATAAGCATTAAAAAAAAACTATCAAAATATTTTTTAAAAATAATCTTATTAAATTTATAAATATTTTTAATTCAAATATTTTAAAGATTAATTAACTAAAGGTAAAAAAATTATTGATTTATGACTAAAGAAAGTAAAGTTACTTAATTGGTTTTGCTCATTCAAATTTATCTTTCATTTAAATGTTAAATTAATTGATCATATAAGTATTTATAAGTTATTTCTTTACTTCTTGTCCTATTAAGATTTTATTTATTAAATTTTTTTTAATTAACTAAAGCAGCTGAATTAATTATAAACACTCATTTAAAACTTCGACCAATGTACTGTTAATTTCATACATTTAAAATAAAAACTTTAATTTCAAATATAAATTTAATTCTATTTTTTTAACAAAAATTAAAATTAAAATTAAAATAATTATTTTATTTTTTTTCTTTTTACATAATTTGTCCCCTTAAAAAAAATTTAAAAAAAGATACATAAAAATTATATTAAAAAAAAGAATTAATTTTAAATTAAATTGTAAAATTTTTTATTTTAAATACTGAAAAAAAAATATGATTTAGGATATTTTGGGAAGAAAAAAAATTTCTAAAACTTAAGAGTTTAAATTTTAAATTTTTATTTAAATTTTTTTAAAAGAATTAAATGGAAAATTTAAATTTACTTTCTTTAAATAAAGAATTATTAAAAGGTTGATGAAAATGATGCGAGATCATATTTTCCTATTATTTGAAGTCACTTAGATACATGCTTCTTCTTTAGATGCTGTATTCCTTATCATGATAGGCTGCGATTGGATGATGAAGACTTCTTTACACCTAGATCATCTAAAATGCAGATTATTATAAAATTTATAAATTATTCTCATTTTTTTATAAAGTGAACTTAAGGGAAAGAAAATATATTTTTTTAATTTAAGAGTACTCAGACAGAAAATTTAAAGAAGCTTAATAAATAGCGAAGCACAGCTATTATGAAATATTACATGAGGATGTACCAATAACAATACAAGTTTCAAAGGTAATTTTATGTTTAAAACTGTAGTAATTTAATAAATTATTCAAAGACAAAGTCAAGATATGCTTCTTTAAATTACATTTGAAGCCTATTTAGGAGCAACAGATCTCATTATAGGGCAGTTGAGAGGTGAGATTATCATTAAAGAATATAGATAATGAAAGTGAGGTAAAAGCTTATTAAAATTTTGTATTCTTCTACTCATATACTTGACAGAAGCTATCTAATAGCCATGCATTTGATTCTAACCTTTAAGAGATTCGTATGCTTATGATGTCCAAACTAGCTCTTATAAAAGGATATCTTATAATTTAGTAATGATTACTTTAAATATAGAATTGCAACATTTTTCATAAAATTCTAAATAATTTTAAGGATAGTTTGTTGCAAAATGCTTTTAAGAGCTTTAATTAAATAAAACCAGATTAAAATTTGTTAATTTTCAGACAGGTATATTAATTTTAATTAAATTAAAAAAATTCCTAAAAACACAATAATGAATAAAAATTTATATAAAAAGCTTAATTTGGTTGACTTTTAATTATTAAGGTAGAATCAATTTTATTTTAAAATTTATTTATTGGTTAACAAAATAATAATTTTAAAAGAGTTTTAATAGATACATGATTAATGCACAATGATTTAATTAAAAGTTTAAAATATGCGTCTATCTTACGATATTTATTTAAGTATTTTAATCCTACTTTTTATTGGTTTTAGTTATAGATAGCTAAAATAAAGTGATAATGCAAACAAAAATCAAAGTATGTTGATATTAAATTATCATTTAATTGATAAAAAATTAAATTTGAAAAATTCAACAAAGTTTAAGATAAAATAGGATTAAAAGTTCTAAAAAAATTTAAATCATTGAAGAAACAATTCACTTTATATATAATTTTAAAGATTGATAGTTGAAAAGTGCTAGCCTCCATAATTATAAATTAAATAGAAGAGTATTATAGTAAAATATTTGAAAAATTAAAATTTATCATTTGGAGAACCTGATTGATATTGATGTAATTTTTATATTTCCTCAATATAAATTAAATTATTAACTTATTGAGGAATTAATAAATCTTAAATAAAACTTTTATTTCAGAGATAATGGAATTACAATTCAAATTATAATTTAACAGTTCAAATATTGGTTTTATCTTTTATTTCAATTTTTTGTGGGACGGATGGTTAACCTCCCTCCTTCGCATTTTAGGAATCTTGATTTCATAAGTTACGAGGCCAAAATTTGCCAAAAATTTTGAATAAATGAGTAATTTCTGTGTTATTTTTTTTTTTAGAAGATTATTTTTAGCATATTAAAATTTGATTCTTTGGTACAAAATTAATTGGCTATGAATATGTTTGTTCACTTGTATATCAGAGAATAAATCAAAGCTTAATAGGCTAAATAATCATTTTTTTCTATGACTTTAGCACTATCAAACTTTAATTCTCTAGGTATATTATTATAACTATAGAGCGATTTCAGCTTCAAAATACAGAGATATTTAATTTTTTAGATTTTAAGTATATAAATGCTAAGAATCCAATTGACTGAAAAGTTATCATTAAATTTAATTAATTATTTTTATTTAAAAGAATGATTATAATTTTAAAAAAATCTGCTTAAATTATCAAATCCCCTACTTTCTCTTGATACATTGAGTTCTCATTTTAGTATTTTTCCAAAACTGGAATATACAACTATCACGCTAATCTAGCATATTTAGTATATCCTTGAGATTAAAATGGCAAAAAAGCTTACTTCTTTCGGAATAAAATTTATTTTAGACAACAAAAACGGAATTTGATCTTCTAATTTTTGACCATTTTAAAAAATTATAATATCAAAATTATTAAATTTTAGCGCTATTTTCTTTTAGCATAAAAAGCGATTTTTAAATTAAAAAAATTAAATTTTAAGAGGAGGAGGTTAATTACAGCTCCCTCCCCACAAATTTTTGTTAACGTTAAAAATATTAACTCATTTAAATTTATAATATAATCAACTCTCTCTTCTTTTAATTCATTTTAAAACTTCTTAATGTCGTAATTTCTAGATATTATATCAAAAGTTTATAAAAGGATTAGATTAGATTGAATAAATTAAGCAAGGAATTAGAGTTAAGTTGAGAATGAGATTAATTTTATTTCTAATTTACAAAGTTTGTTCTCGAATTTCTGATAGAATATTTCATAACTCAATATTTTTAAATTCTAAACTTAACTTCTTCTCATCATAAATTATATCGATTATATTACTTTTGCTTTAGTCTTAATTTATCCTATTTTAATTGTTAAATAATACTTTTTATTTATTTTCTCTACCAAGCATAAATCATTTTTTAATATTTAAATGCTAATTCCATTTTAAACTTTAAATAGAAAGCATCTTACAAAGCACAAAATTACTCATGATTGTCTCAGCATTAATAGTTTAAGATTCATTAAATAATAGAATTCAAAGCCTATACACATTTTTTGTATAAAATATTTATAATGCAATAAATTAATTTAAATCAGTATTTATTTCAAGAAAAAAAAATTTTTATTTAATATTTGTATGGGTCTTTTTAGCTTGGGATAGTAGCATATTAACAAATTTTAATTCAAGCAAATTTATATAATTAAATTCACAATTTTATTTTTAGAGGAAATCTTTAGAGTCACTAGGATTTCATTAAAAGTGTAAATAAAAGTCTAATTATTTTAATTAAATTTAATTTTAAAATATCTGGAGTAAATTAAAGAAAGCATGAATATTCTAAATCATTATAAATAAGATATCTCAAGCAGCTCCTTAAAATCAATTTAAAAATTAATATTCAAATAAGCATATAATTTTTATTTCGGATAATGATATACTATACTCCTATTTGAAATTTGCTCAAAATAAAATTAATACTTCTAATTTATTGAAATTTTTTCATTATTTGTTGGGAATTTTTAATTTTAAAACGGTGATTTAAAATAATAATGGAGAGTCAAAATGGTTCAGTTTTAAAACCAGATTCACCTCGTCTGTAGCTTGTTTGATAGCTTATCAAAAAAAAATATGGTTTCTTTTTAATCATCTTCCAACACCCTTTAGCACGAGTATGTCGCGCGCTTTTTCGTAATCTTCATCATCACTTATCTAAACTTTGTATTTTAAATTTTGACTGAGACTCCCAAAAAAAGTCGAAGGATAAAATTTTGAATTTATGCTGTCGTTGCAATAAAAAAATTTTAAAATGAACACTTAACGCCACTGATTTATTCCATTTTTAAATTTTTTACTAATTTAATTCTCTTTTTTTTATTAAATTTTCACTATATTTCTATTTTAAAAAATTTGAATTTATAATATAAAAAACGTAATTCTTTTTAAATTGCTTTAAGTAACTTTTTATTTTTGAATTAATTTATCTTTTAAATGTTTTTTTAATTAAAAAAAAAAGTTCTTGTGGCAGAAGACTATCTTCTAATTTTTTAATCAATAATAAAAAAAATTCCCTTTTAAAAAAATTTTTTTAACAATATAAGCCTCCAAAAAAAAAAAAATATCAATTTTATAACTTTTTTTTAAAATTTAAAAAAAAAGGTTTTTTTTAAGATTTAAATTAAAAATTTTTTTTAAAAAATGAAAAATTTTTTAATTTTTTTTTTTTTAAAATTTTCAGAAAAATTTTTTAAATTTTTAACCTAAATTTTTCAAAAAAAAAAAAATAAAGATATTTACATTCAATTTTTTTCTGATCTAATTTTTTCAAATTAAATGTTTTTATTTTAAATTTACCCCGAAATTTAAATCCAATTTTTTTAAATTAAAATTTTAAATTTTGAAGGTTTCTTTTTTAAAAATGATAAAATGTTGCTAAATTCTTTAAAACATTTTTGATTTTAAAACATAAATAAAATTAAATAATAAAGAGGGAAAAAAAAGTTTTAAATTTTTTTCAAAATTTTAAATTCTATTTTCACTTCAATAAATTTAATTAAAAAAACTATTAATATTTCTAAAGAAATTTTTTAAACAAATTAAAAATTTTATTTAAAAAGTTGATTTATAGAAATTTTAAATTTAAAATTCAAATTAATAAATAATAATATTTAATATTTAAATAAAACTTGTATATATTTATGAAAATACTTTATTCAAAATTCAATTAAGAAATTAAAACCCCTTTTCCTTTTGGGGAAAATTTTAAATAAATAATTATTGATTTACAATATTAATTGTTTAAATTTTAATTTTTTTAAATATTTTTTCCATTATATTTTAATTATTTTTTAATTTGCTCTAGAAACTGTGCAGATACTGAATAAATAATTTTTGGGGGAACGGAAGTGCACCTCCCCCCTTTTTATGGCCAAAATCGTCCAAAAATCGTCCATTACTGCAGAAATCGTCCGAAAATGCCAAAAAATTAAGAGTTTTTTATCTTCGAAATATTTTTTGAGGGTCAAATTTCATGATTTCAAATTTTTCCAAGAATTCACTCAAAATATGTTTCAAGTCAAATTTCCAAAAAAACAACAGTTTAAAAAAATTTAGGACAAATTTGCGCTATATGTGAAATCTACCCTTCAGTATTTATAAATGTTGCAGTTATTAGATGTCTTCTCAACTAAGAGATATCTTTCCTCGAATATATTTAGTTACTTAAGAGGGATACGTCAAGCTATATTCAAAGTCAAGATACTTTCATCTATTGCAGTATTGGATTTTTACTCTGGCTTTAACAAAGAAAAGAGCTCATTGATACTGTTTTATAAAATATTGTATGCTTTATTTATTATTTTGACAATAGCATTTCAACTTCTTGGAAATTAATTACAGAGCTTCATCCACCTATTTTTGATAATAAATTTCTTAGGCTCACTATTTTGAAGAATATATAGAAGTTTAAATGTTACTCAGTCATTATAAGGAGATTACGTCCCAAAAACAAGAAAGTATTGATCAAAATAAGACTTAATAACCAAAAAATAGATTATTTTTGGAAAAAAATTGAAATCATGAAATTTGACCCTCAAGGAATTTCGAATGCTAAAAACTCTGAAATTTTTGGCATTTTCGGCCGATTTCGGCCTAAAATGGTCAATTTTTGGGCGATTATAACCATTAAAAGGGGAGAGGTGCACTTCCGTCCCCCACACCCCTCCCCCTATTTTTTTAATTATATTTTAGTACATTTTTCAACTTTTACCAGAATAATGAATTATTTAAATTTACATTAATATATTGCATAGACTACATTAAAAATTAGTCAGACAAATGTAACCCTACTTAAGCAGGGAAATATCTTCAATTAAATAACCCAATTAATATATCCTGTATTTAAGGAAATAATTCATTCTATCAATTAATTTTTTTAACTCTCTGTACCCATTATTAAGAAAATATTTTCTTTGTAACTAGTAATTTAAATTTTAAGTTTATGATAATTTTTAATTAAAGATATAACTCAGCTTTAATATTTTATATTTTTTCTCTTAGAATTTTGTCAAGAAGTTTAGGAGTTCAGATTTCTTTTGTATAAAAACATATTTCGAATTAAAATTAAGTTGTGGAAATGATCTGATTAAATAAATATTTAAATTACAATTAAAAAGTGAGCTTTTCGAGAAAGATTTAGCTGATTCGGACTTTAAGAAAATAAATAAAATGGAAATAGATATTCAAGACAACACAAAGAGCTTAAATAATGATAGATCTAATTTGAAAAATATAGAATTGTGATTAGAGGACAAAGTATATGGCAGCCATCATCTTATGTTCCCTAATGAGGAACCCCCTATGTCTGACTCTTGAAGTAAGACCTCAATATAAGCATCAAAAATGTCTCGTGACAGGCAATTTATATCCTCAAGGATGATTCGAAAGGCAGGATATCTTAGGTTTTGACTTATACAGTGAGTGGCAACGCCCAGGTCTTCCTGCTGCTGATTTTGATCCTCTTTCTAGTTGTATAAATAGTCAGAGAGTAATGATAAAGTATTAAGGAGCCCATTCATAAAGGACCTTGATTATCATATTTAAAATTCAAATTTTTGGTTGCATCAAATCAAAGAGATAATATAAAAGCAATTTTTGTATTTCATCTCTTACCTTCTTCAGTAAGTCTTATTTAAATTAAATTTGATTTCGGAATAAAGTCAAATATCAGATTCATATAGAGATTAGATCTACATTCTTATTTTATTAACTAAAATTGTCAAATAAAATTAGTATAAACGTTTTATGATATTTACCTTAATGAGTTTATTTTTATATTTAGTTTTTTAATAAAATTTTTATATTTTAGATTATTTACTAAGCATTCTATTTAGAATTTATATATTCAGTCCTATACTTTTTAACTTATCAACTTTTTTCAAAAATCAATTTAAATAAAAACAATAGAAGAATTAAAATCTATGAAATACTTCAATAAAAGAAGAATACCTTTCCGAAATGCCTTATTTTGATAAATCAATAAAAAATCAATATTATATTGATAAAAAATCCATGCTTTAAGAAATTAATTTTTTAATTTCGAGAGGAATACAGAGATAAGAAATGTTCAAACCTTTCAGTTAATTAAAATAAATTATAGAAATATTTTATTTTTTTCTCAATTATTTAAATTAATTTTTTAAAAAATATTTAGTATAAAAATTTAAATTAAATGTTAGATTTGCTAAAATTTCCTAGGAGAATAAGCTTTTCTTAATTATAGGGTGAATATGAATACATGATCGTGGATTATTTTAAAGTTAGAAATACATTGAAGTTTGCTTCCTTGTTGTGTATTCATATTATATTACGTTTAAAATAGATTTATTTAATTTAAATGTCTACTTCAACAACTACATCAATTACTTCAACCACTACTACATCAACTACTACTAGCTCAACCTCTAAAACTTGACTTTGTCAACTGAGGAGGCAAGCACTTAGAGTAACGAGGGTATCCCTCCCGATCAACAGAGACTCATCTTCGCTGGAAAGCTCAAAGACATACACAAGTATGCTTTGATTTGCGGTACTTTTGAACAGCATCCAGAGCAAGATCTTCAACATGACCAACCAGAACCCTATCTGATTACAACATCTAAAAGGAGTCAACCCTCACCCTTAAAACACAACTACTCAAAGTCCAGACACTAAAACTGAAAACAAGACTGATGGAGTTATAAATGGCAATTACAGATGTTCTTTAGCTGGAGCTGACTCCCTCATTATAATTTAATTCATAATGCTTTTAAAATATCTCTAATTTAATATATATATCACTTTTCTCCTGCACTCTATCTTGATTAGGTTTTGCTTACCCTCGATCATGTATTCATAATCATCCTATAATACTCTTTGATATATTAATTAAAAATTGCAAATATAGAGACTTTATCAACCACCTATATCAAACTTATTATCGATTATAATTGACATTTTCTGCTATTTAATTCTTTAATAACTTTAAAAATAGTAGTATTTTATTATATTAAAGATAAGAATTAAATATACAAAATTTTCTTTAAAATAATGTTAATTCACAATTAGAATAGATTTGATATTAAAAATATATATTGATAATCCTCAAATTATAGTGGCACCCAAATTAAAGTTAACCGATTGATTAATTATCTATCTTAACTCTCATGAAACTTAAACAGATTTTAAGTTTAAATTCTATTTTTGTCATTTAATTTAATTATAATATTCTTACTAGCTATTTGTTATATTAAATATATTATTAAATTTTAACTAAGTATCCTAATTTACATATTAAAAATAAATTTGATAAAAATGGCAGATTAATTATTAAAATTGTCCTTCATTAAAAAAAAATGTATAATTAAGTCCTGCTATTAAAAACAATTAGAAACAAAAAAAATTAAATTTTAAAAAAAAATAAAATTTTTTTTAACTTAAATAAAGCAAAAAAAATAAAAACTTTTTTATTTAAAATTTATTTAATTTAAAAATAATATAAATTCAGTTAAAAAATTAAATAGATTTAATCTTCTAGAATTTTTTTTGTCTGTTGAAATTTTTGAAATCTGCTAATTTTTATCTGACTCGTACTGCACAAAAATTAATGACAACTTATATTCATAGAATTTTGCTTGTTTAGACTAGTTTTAAAATTTTTATTAAAACTAAATTTAACAAAGAAATGAATTTCAAAATTTTTAAAATTTTTGTTTATTTTAAAAAAAAATTTTAAATGTTAATTCTCATTTATTTAATAAAATTAATTTTCAATATAAATTAAACATCCGAAAAGCTCATTGTGTGGATAATGTTCAATTAATTAATTAATTAAATAAATCTAAAATCTAATGCGTGATTTTTATGCTTTAATTGGCAGTTTTAAATATTAAAAATTAATTTGAGTTTTATAAAAAGCCTTCGAACTATTAAAATTTAATTGAAAAAAACAATCTCTATAAGAAATAGATCAATTTGAATTAATAAAAATTCATATCATTATAATAAATATTAACCGCTTTAAATGAATCAAAATTTTTGGCCAATTATAAGTTAATATAAATATATTATATGTGAGAAATTTCATTTAATTAATCTTCTGAATAATTAGAGAAGATTTAATAAAATTCACTCCCCTTTTACCATGTAAATTAATATTTTGTACTTAAAAATTTAAAAATAAATTTTTTTAAATTTAAAATTTTTAAAAATTTTGTTTAAAAAAATAAAAAAATTTTTAAATTAAAATCTTTAAAATTAAAATTTTTAAAAAAAATTTTTTTAATTTTTTTATTTTTTTTAAATTTTTTTAGATTTTAAATTAAAATTTAAATCAAAAAAATTTACTAAATTAAAAAAAAATTTAAATTTAGGGGAAAATTAATTTTCCTTTAAATTTAAATTTTTTTTAAACCCCTTTTTTTATTTTTTTTAGAAAAATTTTAAAAGAAAGATTTTCTTTTTAAAAAAAAAATTTCCTTTTAATTTTTTAAACTTTTCTTTGTTTTACTCAATGGTTTTTTTATAATTTTCCAATTATTAATATTTTAAAATAATTTTTATAAAAAAAAAATTATTTATCCAAGGGAAAAATTTTTCAATTTTTTTAATATTCTTTTTTTTCAAACCTTTAAAAACTTATTTTAATAATTGTTTAAAGTAGATAAATTTAAAAAATTAATTATATATTAGTAAAATTACTTAACAATTTTTTAAAAAAAAATTTTTTTTAATTTAAAAAATAAGATTTCTCTTTATATATTTGGAATAACAATAAACATTTTTGTTCTTTTTAATTTTTATTCAAAACAAAAAATTTAAAAAAATTTTAGAAATTATTTTATACTTTAAAAATAATTTAAAACTTTGATAGAAAAATTAAAATTTTTTAAAAACTTTAAATTTTTTTTTTTTCCCCCCTTTAAAATTAAAAATTTTTATTAAAAAAATTTTTAATTTTTGCCAGCTTATGATAGACACAAAATTCAATTAAATGAAAATGACTATGCATAAAAGCGTCAGCCCCCTTATTCTTATATTATGGATAATAATAGTAATATAGAATATAATCAACTTATTTTTCAGGCAATAATAATAATTTTTTTTACCTTAAATATGAATTTCCAAACATACTGAAAATTAAAACATTAACATTTTAACATAAATTAAATAAAGCCTATCGTTTTAAGAGAAATTAAATATTCAAAATTAATTTAAATTTTACAAAGCTTTAGAACTATTTCTAATTAAATTAACTCATAATTATTTTCAAACCTAGAATTAATGAACATAATTGATAGTGATCATATCATTATAGTTTATTCTAACAGCGTAAAGATTAATGTAACTATAGTAAATTAATTTAAATAATACCAATTCAGTCATATAACTTAATTATATTCTAATTAAATATATAGAAAAATATTATACACTATTTATATGCTTTCAACCAAATAATTCTGATAAATTATAAATCTTTAATTTAATTTTCATTGATGTAACTTATATTTTTAGTTTAAATTAAATCTAAGGAAGAAGATTGGAGACTAAATAAAAAAATTAGATTCAAGAAAGTAGCCAATAAGCTAGAAATATTGAATTAAGATCTTAAGATTCGATCCTGATATGTGAAGATGCAGTTATTCTTTTTATTAATTAAAGGAGTTCAGAATCTTTAAATTTAAACTAAAATAATAAAATCTTTTATAAAGTTCTTATCTTCACCTATTGACGGCTGTTCAAAATTTTAATAATTAAAAAATAAAATACAATTTCATACTCTTTGATACTTCTTGATACATCTCTAATTATTTTTAATAAAATGTAGGATAATATAACTCTCTTTAAAAAATTAAATACTTTATTTATAATATTGAAAATAAATTTAAAAAGTTAAAATTTTAAACTATTATGCTTTCACAAAAAAGGCATGGACTATAATTTAAATTCGGGAGGTTTAAGGTATATGAGATGTAAGAAGATCATAAGAAAAGAAATTTAATTGCTGAATATAAACAATTTTAGAGGAATTGAGAAGCCGAGTAACAAAAAATAAAAATTGAGTCTATGATGAAATAGATTTAAATCGATTTTAATGGGATGCTCAAGCCCTTTCTTTTCTTATAACCCTACTAATTTTTATCTCCCAGATTAAACTAGAATTTCTTCAACTTTAATATCTATAAATTTTAGTTAGTCTTAATCATTTTTATTCCCTGAAGGATCCCTAAAGTTTTTTTAATTTGTTTAGAATTAAGTTAAACATTATTTTATTAATTATAAGAATTTAAAATTTAAATCTAATAAATGAAATAAAAATTCAAAATCCAAAAAGAATTATAATAAAAGATATTTATCTATATAAATCTTTTTAATCTTATAACTTATAATTTATAATATATTTTATAAAATAAATGTTTTATGAAATTAGATTTATAAATCTTTCACAAACCCAGAATTATCTCATCAACTTTTGTATTATAAATAAAGACTTAACTTGAAATTTAAATCCTCAAATAATCTGAAATATAAAATCAATTTGCTCAATTAAATTTTATAACATATGGAGAATATGAGTTGCGTATCAAAATTCAAATGATTTAATTAAAGTGAGATATGTCCAAGAAGTCAACTTAATAAATTAGGTTTCTTTAAATTTATAATCAGATAACAAGAAAAATGCAGAAAAGCTTGCTGCTGAAAAGGCTTGCGAATCGTTGTAAACCTAATGGTAAGTTAGCACGATGGCAAGGAAAAAGTTTTTTATTAAATAAGCTTATGAGGTTTGAGTGAATTTTTAGCGATATTTATTCATATGAGAATTAATCATGATATTTTTCTCAAAAGTAAAATAGAGTGCATTAATTAAAAAAATAGCATTCTTTGAAAATTTTAAGTGAATAGCATTCAGAGCACTCTACTAGAAATAATTATAAGAATAATTCTCATACTTAGAGTAAAATTGAGAGAAAAACGTAAAATAAAAATGGGAAATGTGACAAGATAAACCAAATACCTCAAACGCAGAAAAATATGTGAAAGATTTGTATAAATAGAGGGATATTTTTTTATTTAGCAACTCTTAATAACTTTTATGAAAACTGTTTGCAAAATATTTTTAATTCTGCTTAATTTGACTATTTGCACTTTGAAGACTGATGATTTTAATATTTAAATTATAATTCAAGTAATCTTTTAATATAATCTGCCACTATTCTTTAATAATTTGCTTGAAACAAACACGTCAATAACATATCTGAATCATTATTTAAAAAATATTTTTTATAAATAAGTTTAGAAAAATAGTTTAACTTCTGAAAAACTAGTCACCTTTTTATAATTTACTAAACTTGACATTAAATTACTAATAAAATAAAATAAAAATATGACCAAAGTAAAATTACAGATATAAATATTTTACTTAATTTAAATGAATTTTATGCCGAAAAGATGCCGAAATAAAAATAGCTAATTTATTTGAAAAGTAAAAGGTTTTTCTTTCAAATTAAGAACTTAAATTATAATTTTATATATAAAAATGATTTATTTATTTTTATGTTATTTTATTTATGATTAAAATTTAGCAAATTTGAATTAAACATATTTCTTATACTTTACTCATGATAAAAACTGTACAAAACGCTTTTTCATATAGAGAAATCACTTATTAATTAATTCAAGATATTGAAGTTGTTCTTAAGAATAAAATTTTTAAAGCAATATGTCCTTACACTATAGAGTAAAATAGAATATAATAACAAAATTTTGAATATGGATATTAAATTAATTCAATAAATTATATTAAATTATTTGAACTGGCTATGAAGCTTGATATTCTTTTAAAGATAATTGAAAAGTAATTTAATTTAACTGGATTTATGTTTCTTTATATATTTAAATCTCTATTTCCTATTTTAATTTCCAAATAAAGTAAATAAAAATTCAAGTCTGAGTCATAAAAAAGTATCTAATCAATTCGAAAAGAATAAAAGAATAAATATTGCATTGATTAAATTGATTTAAAGATGTGGTATTAAAGGGTTGTCTTTAAATTTAGAAAATAATGAATTATAAAAGAAAAATTAAAATTAAAATTTGATTTAAATATCATATATGCCTTTAAAATAATTAGGATTTTAAATGAATTTTGACATCATGAATCAATTAAGAGATATGTATAAATATTTATTAATCTCAATATAGAATTCCAACATTAAACGCCTTTTAATTAATTCGGATTAAATATAACTTTCCGAATAAATAAATATAACAGTCTTCATAATCTCTAAAGTTCGTAGCTTGCTATTTTCAAAATTCTATCAACTGAATTACAACCGCCAAGTCTCTGCTCTTCAAAAAGTGGCAGCTTTATTTTCAAATTCTATGGTTACTATAATGAAATATTTTTAACTTTGAAACTTTGAAATGGAAAAGGTAACATTTTTTTTTATCGAATACTTTTAAATTAAAAAGCTGTTTATAATAATCTTTACTGAAGACAAAGATAATATATTTAGATCTGATTAATTAGTCTATAATATGACATTGATATGAAAACTTATAGAAGATATAGATTTAAAATTAAAGTTTTTAATTTGAGCCTCGTGATATCAGTAAAAATAGATAATGTTATAGCTATTAAAAATTCTTATTTAATTTTATTTCAAATAAATAAGTATATAATTAATTATAAAAATATAACTATCTCAAATTTGTATAAATTCAAATATTTTGAATTCCATTCTGCAAAAATGTAATTACATTTTGTCATTTCCTTTTTAAACATTAAATTAACATTAAAAAAGCCTTTAAAAAATATTAGATTAATTAAATAAAAAATAATACAATTTTTAGTTATTATAATTTAGATTTGTTTATAAACTAATTTTTTAAAGACAAATCAATCCTTGAAGAAAGGATTCTTTATTTAAAAAAAATATCTTTAAAAATTGAAATTTAATCATTAAAATCAAATCATGATTTATCAAAATACAATCGGTATATTAGATTGAAGTTTAAATTTGTATTTGTAAATACTATTGTATATTTTTTATCATTAAAATTTATATATTAAATTTTGTTCGAAATATAAAGGGCTTTCTTTTAAACCATATACTATATGGTAAATATAGATACCTGATTATGAATTATTTTGCTTAAAATTACATTGTATTTTAGCCCCTTATTTATGACTCATATTATCTTACGCTCTGAATTAAGGCAACTATTTATTTAAATGTTTATTTCAACTACTACACGCTCAACTTTAAAAACCTTTAAAATTCCAAATAAAAAAGCCTAAGTCCAGGAAGAAAAATGTATTCCTCCCGATAAACAGAGAGTCTTTTTGACTTGGAATGCTTAAAATTTAAAAAGTAAGCTTGGATTTGAGGTGTTTATTAACAAAATTTAGAATAAGACCAACACCATTCTGAAGAAGAACTCAATCTGACTATAAGAATTCAGAAGGAGTCTACTCTATCCTAAATTTATTTTAAACTACCTCTATCTCCTTCTCGCTTTAATTAACTTTTCTATTTCTGGTCTTGGCATTGAAATAGAAAAAGCACTCTCCCTCATTAAATATAAAACCATAATTATTTAAAACTATCACACATTAAATATCAATTTTGAAGACCTTTATCTTAATTAGTCTTTGCTAACCTTCGATTATGCATTTATATTAACCCCATAAGCATCAAAATTGAAGTTTGGAAATATTAAAATACCAGTTTTACCTTTCATAAAACTTTTTAAATAAAATTAATTACAGATTAATTTTTTTTAAAATTCTCTATGATTCAAATATATATATTATAAAGCCTATCTTGATAGATAAAATGTAATTTCTAAATTTTTAAATTATTAACTTGATAATAAGTTTATCAAAGATATGTAAATTTATATATTTAATTTAATACCTTAAATATTTTTTTTAATTTATATTATATTATAACAATAATTATTATAAATGGAGCAAATGTTTGAGTCATTTGAAATTTAACGGATCTAGAAATAACTTAAAATCTTCTGAATAAAGAATCAGATTATCTTTAGTTTTATTTATTGAATGATATAGAAATGATTTTTGTCTTAAGATTATAATTTAGACTATTTGACTCTAAGCTCAGCCTTTAGAAGTGTTAAAATTTAAATAACTTCTAAAAAAAAGAAAATTATAATATGATATAAATATTCAATTGAATGGTTTATCCATCTTTAAGACTTTCAAATTTTTGTTTACAAAATTTTAAGTGAAACTTAACACAGATTAGTCTCATTTTATTTATTCGTAATTATTTATTATTAGTCATAGTTTAAATGTGATTCTATTTAATCATTAATCCTAATAATAGAATTTAATTTTTAAATCAGAAAAAGAATACATCTTAAACTTATAAAATATTTTGATGTACTCTTCTTCTGTTTAGCTTATTTTTACGGAGATAAATAAATTAATTGAATTTAAAATTTATACATTTATAATTTAATAGGATAAGAAATTATTAGATTAAGATTTTTAGAGCTTTTGTTTGATTTTTTTTCTCTCTATTTTGAGTAATAAATAAGATAACTTGCAAAATAATTAAATATAAATAAATGATAAAACTAAGATTAAATTTAACTTTAAGTATATAATTCATTTTTATAAATTTAAAAAACAAATACTTATAATCTAGAAAAAAAGGTGACATTAAGAACTGTTTTTATTTATATTAGTAAATAGAAATAAATTTGATGAAGTCATCCAATAATTTAAATGGAATGATTTTTACATTAAATAACAACATTTTAAATTAAAAAATATATTTCAATGATTGTTTAATATTATTAAAATCATTTCAATTGATAAGGCTTAATAAAATAACGAATAACCAAGCTTTCTCAGCTAAGTCCGTTTCGTAATAATAGTGGGAAGTTGCTTTTAGCTCCTTTAAAGTGGAAATAACAAGTAAACTCCTTATTTTAATCATAATGAAAAAGAAGATAGAAACATCAACACACTGAGAAATCCAAAGATAGAAGATATTTACCATTTAATTAATTATTAAAAATTAAAATAAAATATAATTTATTATATCATTTCTAATCTAGAAATCTGCTTTTCTATTTACTCAAAATTACCTTTATTTTATTTATTATCTGTTAATAATATTTCTTAATTATAATAGCTTCTTCATTTAGTGAATTATGTTAACTTTATAAATTGCTTATATAGTAGTCCTAAAAATATTATATCATTCTTATAGCAAATTTTTATTATTAGCTTAATTTGAGATTTAATGAAACTTGGAATATTAAAAATTACACTGAAGCTGTTTCAACCTTGTTAATAAGTAATGTAATAACCTTGATAAAAAGGACAAAGAGCTCAACCTAGCAATTAGCCTTATTATAATAAATGTTTTATATCAAGAGGAACTTTAAGCTTTTAAAACTAGAGCACAGAAACTAATTCTCTTTAAAAAAAATATTATGTTAAAAATAATAATTTTAATAAGATAAAAAGACCATATTAGCTTATCAACATAAGGAACTCTATTTAACAGAGATTGATTGCTATAATTATAAGATGAGTAAATGGAATATGGTTAATTCTTACATAATTTGTAATATAATGATCTGAGCTATAATTAAAATTCTAAAGTTTCATTGGATTTCTCTGCTATCATGATAACCAATGGGTGTCTAAATTAATTAAAACTTAACATTTCCTATCTAATAACTAAGATTTATCACCTATTGCTTTTCTTTTCAAACTTGATAGTATTATTCTTGACCAGAACCATCTACTTAAACCAATAAATTTTTATTCTTATAACTCACGATTCACTTCACTTGTTAATCTTTTTAAAAGAAATTATCTTAACTATCAATTATGTTAAATATTACAACTATTACTATGCAAATCAATTTATCATTCTATATAATCAAAATGTGCTTTTAATTTATTACTCTTATTACAATTTTAATATAACTAATTGTGCTGAATTTTTCTCGAAGCCGGGCTTCAGTCTTATACAGGTTATGTATATATCTTTAGTGCGATTAATTTTAATAAAAAAATTATAATTTTGAATAAATTAAAAATTGAAACTTTAATTTAATCATTTTAAATCATTATTTGTATATTAAGAGACTTTATAGATTATCCTATGTTAATTAAAAATTATAATTTTGAATAAATTAAAAATCTAAGAGAACTTACTTTTTTATTATAATTTATTTGAGTGATTAAGCCTTTTTTAAGATGAATCATTGGTATAATTTAATATTTTCATTTTCGTTTTTATCTTTTTAATAGAAGATTTTTATATTATTAATTATATATGCGCCCTGAGTTTCATTAAATTTTAAATATTAAATTTTTCCTAAGCCTTATAATCTTTCTACCTAATAATTTGGATTTTATCAGTAAATCATCAATCTCCATATATACGTCTTAATTTGTATTTATCTTTAACTTTTTGCTGAATTTTTTATGGTCCTTATAAATATCGATGAAGTTAATTATAATTTAGATAATAATAAAAATGATAGTTTTGCTAAGAAAAAAGAAAGTTAGAATATGGCTCTTGCTATTAATTATATTTTGTTATAAAGAAAATATATCAGAAGACAAATTCATAAAATTAAATATGCAGATGTGGTCTTCTTCCATCTTCACAAGATTCCTTCTGAATTTTAACTTTATAAAATAACTGAAAAATTTATAAACAAGATAAATAAATTAATAATTAAATTGATTAATTCGATTATTTATTTCGCCATAAGATAGAGCGTAAAATTCTATTATCGATATGACCTTGTAATCTGAGTGTCAAAAAGCTCATCTCTATGTTATAAGTTACAAAAATTGAGTTTACTTTTTATTTTTGAATATAAATTTAGTGAAAGCATAAAATCAAGTTGCTGAAAGGTCTGTTTAAGTAATTAAAGATTAATTTAAATACCTATAAAGCATGCCGAAGATTTGGGGGTGGGATGAATCTTTTAATTTAAACTTCCACATTGTTGGAACTTACAATTTATTATTTTTAATAATTTTTAATTTAAACTCAATTATAGAATAAATACGATAAATTCAAAAGAGGGTATATAAATATTAATTATTAATTTTCATGATACTGCTTCCATTTATTTTATTATTCAGTAAAATTATGTGATTTCTTAATAGGCAGGAACCACCACAAATAAATAAGATTCTATAATAAATCATGACAACTATCTTAACTAAAAAAAAACGTGAATATCAATTCTTATCTCAATCTTCACTTAGTAACGACTCAAATTGTCAGGTTTTTAAGTTTAAACTAACCTTAAAAAAAGTAATCCATGCTTATTGCTGAGGTAGTCTATCTGTGTCAGTTTAAGCTGCAAATAGGTAAGCTTTTTAAAGATAATTTGTAAAAAAAATAATTCTTATATAATAAGCCATAGGCTGGCATTTCCTATAGATTTTGTCTGAGAAAAATATATATTTTCGACATATTGGATGATAATCTTGTCGGGTATATACAAGATTCACTATCTTAAGTTGATGAAGCGGGTCTATTTGCTAAAAAAGCAATTTTAGGTATAATCCTTGAACAAATTTTATTATTATACCAAATTTTGAAAAATTAATAAATTATAATGCATATATAAAGTTCACTTGGAATGAATTTTCTAAAGCAATTCTTTTAATTTTTAATAAGGAAAAATTGAAAATAAAATTGAAAAAGTTAAATGTATTAAAATAATTAAAATGGGTTTGATTCTCTCAATTTTTATTAAAAATATATTGACTTTTTTCTGATTACAGAATAGTAGCAATAAAGATTATACAAATTATTTTATTTAAAGGAAAAGAAACAACCACTAAATCAACAATATGTAGCTGGGTTCATAGCTAAAATTAATAATATCTATTTTTTTAAATTAGGATATTTTTTAAATATTAAATATGAATTTATTTAAAAAAAATTTAAAAAAAAACTTGAATCATAAGGTTTTGTTTATTAAAAATTTAAAGGGAAATTTAGGCTAATAAAACTTACAGTATTTTATTGTAACACAAGTTAAAATAACTATCTCTATCTAACTGATAAGTCTCCACTCTTCCCTATTAAGCATATGCTAGTCCTGCATTAAGTTTACACAAAGTTGAAAGTATATTAAAAGCTTTTTTTTAAAATTTTAAAAATTTTCCTTTTTTTAAATTAGTTCTAATCAAAAATTAAAATAAATTCACAAAAAAACCCTTTTATAATTTACATTTTTCTAAATTAATTAAAATACGATAAATATTTAATATTGGCTCAAAATTATTAAGTTCAGCTAAAGTTATAATTAGGCTAAATAATTTTGCTAAAAAAAATTATTTAATTTTTAAAACTAAGAGAAATTCTAAATAAAATCTCATAGGCCATTTGTTTGAGAAGACTATTTTTAGTTTCATGTATGCAACTAGAATGAATATTTAAAATAGAGCAGAAATCCATTTAAAAAATCCACCAAAAGTATAATCGAATTCCTTCAAAGGCATGGCCACAGCAGTCGTGTCTTTTACACAAAAACACCTTCCTTTAATCCTATAACTTTTAAGAACATATATATGATAGATAATAAATTTAAATTTGGCTTTGTTTTTTATATTGAATCTTTTTTTAAACTATTTCAATAGATCTTTTATTTGTTTAAAAATTTTTTTAAAAGGGTCTTTTCTTAAAAAATTTCAGTACTGCTATTATGAATATTAAGACCTAATACAATTTATTATTTCCAAAATTACTTCTTTTCAGAGCATTCATTTTAAATTATTATCCAGCGCAATTAGTTTTATTTCTAAATACATTTATCTTCTAACTTATGGTTCATCATTTCTGATTTAAAAAATAGAGATCTAATGGAATATTCAGAGGAACTGCCCAATAGCGGCAGTTTACTTTTCAAAAGCTGAAATACATATGAAATTTATAAAAGACTAGATTTGGGATGTCAATGCTTCTAAAAAAAATATTTGTATAAATGATTTGAATTTAAGTTTTCCAAAAGGATAATTCAATATTCTTTTTGACTGAATTTTTATATCTAAATGAACTAAATATTGTTGTTATCTTCAGTTAAGTTTATAAATTTCTTAATATTCTCAATCGAAATTTATAGCAGTAACTCTTAAAATTTGTGCGTTTGCTCAACAAAAAATTAAATCTTTATATTTGTCCAAACATCAAAACCTAAATTCGCAGTTTCTGAGCGAGATATGACGACTCAGCTTATTTATTTGGTTCGACTATGCTCATAAAATAAATAATTATTTGTATAATTCTGAAATGAGAAAGATTACAAAAGATTGAAAAGTATTGTATTTTGTTAATAAAATTCATTTTTTTACTATTTAAAAGAATAATTAAATTAATTTTAAAGAATTAATTGATATTGATTTAATCCATTTTATTTATAAATATGTAAATAAATGTGTTTCTTTTTTCTTCTATTGTATCCATTGAAAGTAAGTTTTGAAAATTAAAATCGATGTTTTGTTATATTTTAAAATAAAAGATTTATCTTTATGAAAGTTGACATTTATTGATTTCTCCATCTGGAACTAATAATATAGACTATAAATATAAAATGAATTTAATTAAATATCTCACAAGCACTTCTTAGAATTATATTTGAATCTCACAAGCAAATATATTTTTATATTTTAAATATAGCTGAGAATTTAATTAAAAAAAGAAATGAATTAGATATTTAATTAAAATTGATTTAATAAGTAACAGTCGAAGTGTGCAAGATTAAAATAATTATTGCATAATTTGATAGAGCTTTAAATTCTAATAACTTTTCATCCTTGCAACTTTTATTTGAGAGTGCTCAATAAAGAGTCATAAGCTTCAATCGTTTAAGATAGATAAGTATTTCGAAAACAAGTAACTGCTGCACATCGTATCTCACTGCTGAGAGATATTGAGGCAATGATTAAAGTAGAAACTCACATTAATTTTTGATAGATATCGAACAAGCTGCATATCAAGGGGTGAATCAGTGATTTCAACTGGCAAGAAGTTACAACTCTCCAAATATTTTTTAAATTAATCACTGATTTAATAATTAAATTTCCTGCTTAAATAACCTTATCGCTGTTTTGAACTAATTTTGCTTCCTACGATAGATATATTTTGAGCAAGATCTTTTACAATCTATCAATTCATATTGCTTGATGGTGCCAACAAAAGTAGAGGTTTTGAATCTCTCAAATATAATTAGGGTATCATTCTTATTTTATCAACTAAATTATATTTTAAATGCTTGTTGAGATTAAATTTAAACTAGCCCTATGAAAAACAGATTTTGAGAGGCTCAAAAGGTGCCAAATGGGAGTCAGGATGTTTTGCACATATTTTTGGCTTTTTAAATAGGATTAATATGACTCAGGTGGTCACTCAATTAATTACATAAGTGTCATTATATAGGCAGAGGGTCCATCAATTCGAAAATAAATATAAATACAATTAAATATCAATAATTTTTTAATTATTACTCGTATTCAAGTAAAAATTTAAATTTTCTAAAATTTAAATTAAGAAACATATTTTAACAGAACTTTACTTTTAATTATATTTTATTAAAATAACCTATATTTAGATATTTAAAAAAGATTGGTCAAAATGATCTATTTAAGCAAGAATTTTAAATTAAAAATTTAAATTTCTCTCTATGGCTTAAACTAAGATTTAATAGATATTTATAATTTCATTATTAAATATTTAAAACTTTAAAGATATTATAGGTTCAGCCCCGATTTTTCAAAATCTTTTGAGTTTGCTTCTGTAAAGCCTGGACGAAGGATATACCTCTTATCATCTGTGAAATATAATTTTTTTGAAGCTACTTTCCTAAAGTTCAATATAAAGACTTAAAAACAGTGGCTTCTTTCAATAAAAACTGGCTTTCTAGAAAATAAAAAAATCGGGTCTGAACGAATAATATAACTGAGAATATAAAAAAGCGATTTCCATTTAAAAGTTTTTGAGATTGCTAGCAAAATTACAATATTTGGTGGAATTTTAAAATCAGAATATATTGAGCTGCGAAATATTTCTATCTTTGAAGTTATCGTAACAGTGTTATTATATTTTAACTTAGTTTTTATGTACTAACATTTTTTTAATTTAATTAAGATTCAAATAAAAAATCTTTATCTCAAAATAAATATCTGATTAACATATAAATAAAAAAAATAAAAATACATATATATATATTATCTGATTAACAATTTTAAAACTAAAGATCAAATTTTAAATACTAAATTAAAAAATTTCTTTTTTTGTTGATAAAAATTTTATTATAGCATTGTTAAAATAAGATTCATTAATACTGAATTTCAATTAAATATAAATATTTTCAGCTTGTTTTGACTTATATAAATATTTGTTTATTTTTATTTAAAGCAATTCACATTTGAACTTATAAAGAGTCAGAAAAACCTAGGTCGCAACTTTTTGTTTTAAAAAAAAGATTTTATTTATTTCAGGGTGGCAGACTTGGTTTCTGCGAAGACAGTCTCATGAAATTAATATTTCAATTGAATATTACTCTACTTCATTTTGAATTGAATTCATCACAAAAATGAAAAAATATCGACTTGTTATGATAATTCAAAATTAAATTAAAGTATAATTTTCATATTTAATCTTTCTCAAAGGGTAAGTTCTAAATTTGAAAAGAATATTATAGATTAAAAATCTAAGGAGAAAACTTATATCAATTTCAATTTAAAGTTTCGATATTTTAAAAATAAAAAAGTAAGAATATTTTTCAGAATCAATTTCTCCAATTAAAAAATTATAGTTTGTTCCTAATTAAACTCTATTTGGAGAATTATTTATATAGCATTAATAGAATTTTATTAAAGAAAATATTAGTCTTTAAAAAATTAGAATTAAAAAAATAATGAAGCGAAATTTTGAATTAAAAGAGTCTATTATCTCAAATAAATATAAATTTTACTTAGAAGAAATCAATGTCAATGATAAAAAAATTGATTTAATAAAATTACTCATGTTTAAAATTTTAACAGGTTTATTAATATTTAATAGAAGTTTAAACTTTTCGTAAAAATAAAAATAAATTCATAAAATTATTTTATTAATTTAATTAAACAATTCTGATGAAACAAATTAACTTATTTAAGACAGAAATAAATATAATAAAAAATTATCATTTATACCTCAACTAATATGAAATAAATATTAGTATTTTTCACTGAAAAATGTAATTATATTTATTCTTTTTTTATTGGAATGTCTGAAATAATCTTTAAACTTTAATTTGAAAAATTTAAAAAATGCCAAAGTTTTTAATTAAAAAAAATCTTGAGGATCGTTAGAATTGTCCATAAAATTTCGATAATTATATTTTATTTGCATATTTTTTCCTTGATTGAAGGATTTAAATATTATTTTTTACATTGATTAATTCTTTTAGTTTAATAAATACGAAATTATTTTTTATGTGATGTAAGAAATGGGGTTTTAAAGTAAAAACCAAAGAAAATTTTATTTACTAAATTTTATGATGTTATATTAAAAAAATTAAAAATGAATGTTAAATTAATATTAAATTGAGCAAGTAAATTATATTATTTTATAAATAATTATCCTCCTCTTTAACTATACTTTTATTAGTTCTTTAAGAAGTAATTAAATAAATTCAATATAATTTAAATTTACAAACTAATTGTATTTGAATATGATAAAATATCTTTGGAATAAAGAAGTGAAGTACAATAATTACTTTAAAATGAATTTAATAAACTAATATTAAATTGAAACACTAAATAATGATAGATCTTATATTCAATTGATTTTAAGCTTACTACACTCTTTTTTATAAATAAATAATCACTTAATCAAAAAATAATTTATGAAATATCCTTCATAGAAGTAAATTTAACTAAAATTTGCTTGAAAATATTATAATAAATGTGTTATCTTTATTTATTAAAAGAAATTAACATTTTAAATTAATAAATTGTTATTTCTATTTCCGACACTCTAAATATTAATCAATTTAATTTAAATTTTAATTAATTTGTTTAGTAGAATAAAGTGTTAATATTGTAAAATTCATTTATTTATAGTTTAATATTGACAATACAATATAAATGAAGAAATTATCTCTGGCTAGACAATTTCTGAAAAAGAAAAATTTAAAATATATTGCTTAATAAGAAAATAAAATTTAAATTAGGTTTATGATATAAAAATAAAATTTTGTTTATCTCTTAAATATTTAAAATTAATAAATGCTTATAAATAAATTTAATTTTATGTTTTAAATTTATTAAAGTTTAAAATTTAATTAAAACCAAAGATTCGGCAATATCATAAACTAGAGGTTGAATCTTGTGAAAGTTCAAATAGTTCAAACAACTCTAATCTGCAATATGTTTGATTATAACAAAAATTAATAAGATCATATTCCTTCCTCCTTTATTTTAAAATATGACTTTGTGGCGATATAAAATATGAGCAACTCCTTTTTTCTATTCCTTAATTCTTTTCTTTTTGAAGCATAAATTTAATTGAGATTCCACATTAAATTGTACATATATAGACGCTTTTTTTATCCATTTTATTAAAAATTAATTTTATTCTCCGATAAGTTCTCAACCTATTTAATTTTTATCAGAATTTAAAAATATTTGCTATAATCAAGTCTTTCTCTAAAAAGTAAAGTTATCTAAAGTTTCGATGTATTTTATCAGCTTGCATACTAATTTTAAAAAATTTAATAAATTCTAAAGTTAAGAATGGATAAATATCTAAAATGCCTTTGGCGAGAAATTAATCTTCTAATTGGTAATCTTATTTCCTTACCCATGATTTTTATTTTTATAAATACATTTACTTAATTACTTTAATATAATTTATTAAACGATTAAGTAAATAAGTAAAATATATTCTTGGCTTGATGTCAGATCTTTTAAATTCTATTTTGTTTGACTAATTGTTTAAAATTTAAGAATAGTAAATCTATCTTTAATATTTACTTTGCCATTAGCAAATGAATAAGACTGTTAATTTATATATATAAGTTATAATTTGATATTGTCATCATAAGAGCAGGTCCAATTTAGGCTAAGAATTTAAACAATAAATATTATAACTATGATAAATTTTAAATTAAAATAAATGCTTATTTTAATAAGGTATATCAAACTATAGTTACCATTAAAAGAATGATAAGAAAGCATTTGATGGTGAACCTCATACCACAAAGATTCTATTTATCTAACTTAAAAAGCAAACAGTCTTTCCCCTGTTAAATTCCATCGCCCAATCTTCCAACTGTTAACTTTTATATATCCTGGTCAAATTTAGATAAAATTAAATACTAAGTTTTATATATTTTAAAGTAAAATATGTCAAAATTCAAAGTGTAGTTTTACAAGAATATTGTTTACTAAATGCCAAAGAAAAAAAGAGGATAAAAGTAAGATTTTACTAAAGGATGTGAGGTACTGTGTTGTTAAGATATTGGAAAGAAGAATAAATACTCTTGAAATATCTGAAGTTGAAAATGAATGTCATAATTTATATTTTTCAACAAAACACACTTAAATTAAATTTAAAAAGAAGGCAAATAGATTCTATTTAGAAATTTTTCTCTCATTATTTATTTATAGAATAAATTTAAGGTTAGATAGAGCCCAGGCACCTCTCAATAGTGGATCGCTCCGGGATTGTTGATTTCCCCTGGAAACATTCACATCAATTTTTTACAACAAAAAAATAAAAGTAATAATTTCAAAAAAAATTGTATCAATAAATTGTATCATATGCCCCTTAAATGCATTTAAAAACTTGTTTTTTTGCTAAAAATGATTATCTTTTTTAAAAGGTCACTTGGAGTGCCGGGGTTTTAAGGGGATCAGACACTATAGTCAGGAGTGTCTAGTCTCAAACTATCCATTATAAATTTTTATTAGCTTATTTAATTTGCATTCATATAAAGATAATTATCTTCTTTATTTATCAGTAAAAAAATATGTATAAAGGAGCTCGACATATTCAGAAATAAGTTTTTAATTAACATATAAATATTTTATATTTTTAAAAAATTAATTCCTTTAAATTAATAGATTTGTTAATAAATTAAAGCAAATCCTGTCTTAGTATTAAACATAATTTATTAAATTTAATACTTTAAATAATAAAATAGCAAATAGTTTATAAATATTCTTTTCATCATCTTTTAAATCCTATTTTAATTCAGATTCTTATTAAAAGCAATTATAGTTGATAGATGATACTTAGCCACTAATTTAGTTAACAAAAAATATCTTTGCTGAATTTTATATAATTTTTAGCAAGTCTCTAAAATAACTCTAGATTTCCTTCTGTTTAGGTTAATTAACATCTTCTTTTATATCATTCATAGATTTAGCACATCAAAATCTTATAGAAGCAATTAAATTATATAGTTATGTTATTTATTTTACTTTTTTAATAGAAAAGATATTAAACTTGTTATGGCTAAAATAAGATTTGATTATTTATAAATTTGTACACAAGTATTTTAAGTTAAAGTTCAATTGACAAAGAATGTTTTTGTTACTTGTTCCTAACTTAAGTTCTTTCTTAATTTATTCTAGTTATTAGATGCTTTATTTTCCTAAAATAGTTTTCTATCTCTGTTCTACTTTCGATAATGGCCTTCACTTGACCTCGAAGTTAAGCACAAATTTAAGATACTATTTTCTTATTCTTGTCGAAATGTAAGAACATCATATTTTAATTCGATTCAATCAAAAGTTTCATTAGCTTGCCGCCAATTTAAGGATATCTTTGGAATTGAGGAGTTCACCCAAGCATATGAAATCACCTAAAATTAAAATTAATAGGAAAATTTATCGGCTATTTAAAGATAAATAGGGCTAAACTCTCAACATTTACCAACCAATAATAAGATAATATGCGACATTTTTTACTTGTTTTCTTGCTTTTAAGATGCTAGTGAAGATAAACCTTAGAGATGAGAGAGGCGCTTAAGAATCCCTCACTCAGTCATTTCAAATTATAATTGTAATTTGAAATGTTATATTTAATCTTATTGCATATATTACTTTTTAAGAAAAAACTCAAATAATAGTTGGAATATAAAAAATCAAAATAAATTATAATTTTTTTAATAATTTAAAAGGAAATAAACACATTTAGGAAACCCTCATCAAACGTCTAGGAAGTGGTCGATTATAGTTAAGCAGATAAGATTATTAGTTAATAAATATAATTACTTTACTGAAAAACAACAAGTAAACAAACGTGGTATAAGAATAACTTGTCAGCATTTAAGAGAAAGATTTTGTTTTTAAATTTAGCGTAACTTTAATTATTGAAAATGATTTTTATTCATTTTAAGTGTAATTAATATATAAATTAATGGTAATTGTAAGTTTTAATATTTATTTTTAATAGAGTTAAAATTTACAAAATCTCCTTAATATAAATTTCTACTTATTTATTTATCTAGCAAAAAGAATATTTATATAAATTTAATGTAAATTTATCTGAGAATAGTATTTATTGAACAAGAAAAGTAAAGAATAAGTATCAATTTATACAAGATAACATGTTCTAAAAATTCTGAAAATATATTTCAAAAGTTAAAAAATTGAAAAAAATATTTTTTATAACAAATATATTTCTCTCCTTTCTTATCAATCCAATAAAGAATTTTAAATAATTAAATCTCCTTTGTATAAATAAATATATTGAAAAATAAAAATAAAAATATGTTTTCATATTTATTTTAAATCATATTAATGCGATCTACCATTTATCAAGAATTTCAGTTTTAAGAAATATAATCATATTTATAAATAAAAAGATTTAAGACTTAAGAGGAATTATAGAGCCTCTCAGGGCATAAATAAAACATATGCTTAACTTGAATAACCACCACTTTCGTAGACTCCAGCACATGAAGTTACTGTTCATACCATGGAAAGCCCTCCCCATTTCGTTATATCCCAGCAGCAGGTTGAAAAGTGGACTATTACATACTGACACCCCCGCAAGCAATCTCTCTAAGTCTTTCCATTTGAGGCTAAGCCCAAAAAACCTCAGTGGCATTGATTAGACTGAGAGACTGAATACTGACCAAGGCCTCTTGGTCGGACTTGAGAACTCCACGGTGTTAGTTTTCGCCTCCTTGTAACATGAAATGGAACATGGCAAGTGGTCAGGTCCTAACTAGAATTCCTCTCAAGGGTCACCAGCTAGTTTAGATAGTACGATAGTCTTAAATCTGGTTCGCACTCCTTTAACGATTTTAACCACAGACATTACTCCATTTATTCCCTTCATAATGAGAGAGAGGGTGCTAATCTATGGCAATTTAGTTACGATTTGGAAACTACTACTGTTCTTGCACGCACACTTCTATTACATATTCACAAAACTTACCACGGATTACTAAATAAGATCACCTCACCAAACCGACTTTGATGCCACTTCACGCGTCCCGAATTCTAGCTTTCTAATTTAATAACTCTATCTATATATATAGATATAATATAATTTAAATCCATGTTAGCATCTAAACTTTGCGATATTTTTTATTTTATTATTATATCTCTAAACTCATATTGGTAGCTGAAGAGTATTACGCGAATTTCATTGAGAATAAAATTTCACTCTTAATAATTAGAAAATTAGCATGTGAAGGATGATAGTTTCTTAAATTTTAAATCTCAAATATTAATGGCAATTTACACTTTAAGGAACATTAACTAACCAATGAAATAAATTAATTAAAAATACAAATTCTTCTCTATAATCTTTAAATTTATCACCCTATCCTTTTTTTTAAGACTAATAATTTTCTTCTAGATAATTTTGTTTTTAAGACTCCCATTTCTGGTTTATTTTTACTATTCCTTTTTAAATTTACTTAATTCACTTTAAATTTATGTTTCTCAAAAAGATTTTCTTTTATGAATAAAATATAAGCTATGTACTTTTAAATTGAAATTTTTTAAATTTGCTGCTTCCTCAATAATTTATTAAATATATATTATAGAAATCCTATTTTAATTCTGCATTATAACAATAGACAGCTGTTTATATATATCGTCTTCACCATATATTTTTATTTAAAATTAATTAGTATATTCAAATATTATATTTTTCTCTAATTTATTTCTTATAATTATATTAATTATGTTTTCATAAATTGTAATTGAAGTGAATCACTTAATTATTAAGAAATTTAATTATTTTATAATTAAGTTGATTTGAATTTATATCTTAAAATTGCTTAAAAAGATTCCTTTAGGAAATTTAAAAATTAAAAAAAATTATAAATAAGTGTTTTAATATCTTAGGCTTGATTAAATCATAAAAAAATTATCCATATTTTATTAAATTATTATATAGTGCATCCTATTATTTACTACTTGAATTTAAATATAATTCTTATATTTTTTTTACCTCTTTGCAACTAAAATTTTAAGATTATAGTAAAAGCAAATAAAGCGCAACTATTTCAACTTGATAGGTAGTCTAATTAACTTTACAACTAAATATGGTAAGCAGTTCTTGTTAACGTGCTACTCTATTTAAATCATTCTTATCTAACAATTAGAATCCTTTAAATATATTAATATTTTTAGTATTAAAAATTGCAAATCTGTGAATTTTGTACGGCCTTAATTTCAATACGTAACTTGGGGCGTAGTTAATTTGCTGTTCTATATTTCTAAACAGATTAAATTCTTGAGAGAAATTTTCAAAGCAACCTATATTTATGCCTGACCTTACAAAATTTTTTGTTGAGAGTCCAATCGTATATAGTTTTAAAAGATGTAAGTGATAATCAAAAGAATGTATTCAATTCCTGATCTTCAACTTAAAAAGGTATATTTTATCTCTCAATTCTACTTTGCATTCATTCCCTTAATTGAAAAAGGTCTATGATGATTCTGAAGAGCATATTTTCCTCAATGATTTTTTAAAATTATAAATTATTATTTTATATTTTTAAATTAATATTTAAATTAACATTAAAAAGGAAATAAATTATTTTAATGACATCATAAAATTCTATCATTTATAAGTGGGGATTCATATTCATATTCAATTTAAATTATTTTTAATTTAAAAATTATTTATTATGGTGGATAAAGATTTCTTTAAATCTATTTTACTAAATGATTTTATTCTAATAAATCTCTAGAATTTATGTTGTTGGAAAGCAATTGTAATTTCAAATAAATTATTAAATTTTAATGATAAGAGATATGATGATGGTTTAAAAATCCTAATTTTTACAAAATACAATCCAATTTATTTATTGTAAAGGCTTAACAACCTTAAAGTTTTTAAAAATTTAGGAAGCCTTCAGCTCACATTCCTATATAGTAAAAGTTTTAAAATTATGATAATGAAGATTAAGAAATTAAAGTTATATAATTAGTAGTAAGAGTGATTCTTTGAAATAATTAATAATCCGGTAACTTTAATTCAAGAATGATTTTTAGATTTCTATAAATCAAGGAATTTATTTTTATTGTAACTGCTTCAATATTTCCTGTCTTAATTTATAGTTAAATAAATGAATAAATATAAATAAGTTCTATTTTATTTAATGCCATTATAATTTATAAAATTGGGTCTTTTTCATAGTAATAAGGTTTACACAACTTCCACACAAAGATAACTTAAAATACTACCTTCAATTTGTTATAAGTTATAATTTTATTCTCTAATTCATTTATTAAATTTAAAGAACTTATCTATCTTCAAATTTTGCATAAAATTTTTATATAGCACAAAATAAATTAAATATTCTTTAACTAATTTATATATGTTTGTAGAGGAATTAAAAAAATAGATATAGTTTATTGCAATAATTTCTTACAGAGTCATAATTTTAAGAAGACCAGGAAGAAATTATATTAAAAAATACTTTTGATTTTAAATCTTATTTTTATGTATTTGTATCTTTTATTCACAAAATTTCCCATTTAGTTTATAAATTATTTTTAAAAGTATAATTTTCGTTTAAATTGTTAGGATTAAAAATAGGTGAAAAAATGATTGAAAATTTTTTATAATGATATCTTTTTTACATCAAAGCTTTTTATTTTGTTCATAAATTATTTTTTGAACTAAAATTATCTTTGTTTAAAATGATTCTGATTTTAAACAAGAAGATAAAATAATACTGAAAAAAATTTTTATTTGGAAGAAAATGAATCAAATTTTAGTCTTTTTATGTTAAAAAATAATTGTTTGCATTTTAGTTAGATTATTAGTCCATCAATAAATTTCGCACAATTTAGATTTCAATAAATCAATAAAAAAGAGGAATAATAAAATATAATTATTTATAATTTAAAAACGATATCGAAGAAAAATAAAGCAAATTTAAATATTCAAAATTAAAATTTATTGAAATATATTAATTCATACAAAATTTAAATCTTATATTTTCAAAATCAAGAGAAAACAACTTAAACTATTTTATTAATTTAATCTATTATGTACTTTCAAAACTAATAACAAATATTACTCATAAATTAAGATTAAATTTAAGCGATAATTATGGAGGTATTGGATACTAACTTTCTCATAAATTATTAAAGTTTTAAATTAAATTGAGAAATGGAATTAAAATATTTCAACAGTTAAATATTTTATTCTCCTTTATTCCCAATCTAGTAATTTATTAAATAGCCCTAGAAATTTAATATCAGTTTTAAATATCCTTTAGATTTTATTAAACATTTAAAATGCGTAACAACAGATTATGTTAAGTAACAGAGCATGACTTTTTTTAAAGCTAAAACCAATTCTTTTTTTTATGCATTTCATAGCAATAGTTAGGGTTAACAAATCATAAATAAAATTTTTTATTTTAAATCTTAAAGGTACTATAAATACACTTTAAATAAAAGTAGATGCTTTAGTTTCAGAGAGATCCTTTAACTTAAATTTCATCACAGTAATCTCTAAATTTTATTTTAATTCCTATTTTGTACCAATTTTTTAAACTGCTCAGAACTTTTTAGTCTTATGATAGTGCAAAAAATTTGTTTGTAATTCATCTTGGATTTAACAAAACTTCATTTTCTTAACTTTAATTTAAGAATGTTTTTGGGGGTAATTTTTATTTATCAGCTATTAGTTTTTTTACCGATATCTTGGGAAATAAAATGTTTAAGAGTATCTGAAATAAATAAAATTTAAATATAATATTTTAAAGTGTTATAGAATATCATAACTTTATTTAAGAATTATTATAAAACTAGAATGTTTATAAGAAGTTTTGGGTATTGGGTTTATAATCTTCAAAACAGCTCAAAGACCTATAGGTCCAGTTGTAATAGGTTTTTTTTTTCAAATTAAGTTTAATAAAATGACAAAACTCTGATAGTCAAATACTAAAATAGTGCGATTACTTATCAGAAATCAATTAATCTCAATAAATTTTAGATGTTTAAAACCTTTTTTGGTATTATAAAAATAGATGATTATTCATTCTAGATTCTTTAAGATAAAGAGTTATCTATGCTATATTTAAATAGAACTTAAATTTTACAATATTTTTACTTTATGTGGATTCATTTAAATTGAAAAATACACTCTGGATGATAGCATTAGTTAAAATCTTACAAGAACAGCACGAAAATACTAAATATAAAATTTTATAATCAAAATATTTTAGTATAAAAATAATTAAAAAAGAATTATCTAATATTTAAGTAAGAAAGAAAAGATTTAAATATCAATAATACGTAAATTAAATGAATTTTGTGTCATTCTAATTAAAAATTTTAGATTGCTTTAAAACCATAACTGAAGATAATTGTCATCTTAGATCTATAATGATATTTAATAATATTTATACTAGTTTCTGGAGATTCTCTTTGCATTATATTTATATTTTTGTAAGCAATTAGATTATTTTATTTTTTTAAAAAAAAAGTATAGTAAAATTTAATATTTGAATTTAAATAATTAAGTAAAAACATTTAATGATGCTTTCTTTTCAAAATTAAATATTTCCTACTTTTGGAAATTATGATTTTGTAAAATAAATGGAAAAAATAAATTAACGTGTAATAATTTTATAAATATAACAAGCAAAATGTTTTAAATAAATCTCAGATAGCTATAATAAATATATTGAAAAAATATCTCTTTTTTTATAATTTTAACTGCTAACTTTTGAATTTTTATTAACTTCGAAAGCTCTTGAATTATTAAATAAAATATAGTAAAAACAAATTGATAAAATTAAGAATGTTTAATAAATATTAAAAATCTTTGAGCTTTTATTTTTGGAAATATATAATCGTTATTTTTAATTAATTTATTTTTTTGGGTGATTTTTGCGAATAAAAATTACTTTTCCATATTTATTTTCCCCTTTATTTGAATGAGGCAAGTGAAGTTAAAGTTT
Organism: Tetmemena sp. SeJ-2015; assembly: GCA_027382625.1. NCBI lineage: Eukaryota > Ciliophora > Spirotrichea > Sporadotrichida > Oxytrichidae > Tetmemena > Tetmemena sp. SeJ-2015. Next base: position 44,607 of record JAJKFJ010022123.1, on the reverse strand, counting down.
ATTGAACTTTGATTGAATTTTTGGATTGATCGAAGTTTATAATCTGCTATAAAATCGTACCTTGTTTATTAAGTTTCTCTATGCAAAGAGTAAGTTAAGAAATCTTTTCATTTCTTTGAGGTAAAAGAAAGAGAGATTTATATAAAACAAAGCATATCACAAGTTGACTACTTTGCTCTTTCGTATAATAAAAGATTTAATCCGAACAATATAAAAAGTGATAAGGCCTAAAAATATTTATAGTTAATTTACTTCAAGGGTATTCCCTTTAATTATAAAATGTCTAAACCAACAGTAAAAAATATTCAATTACTATCCTTTTGAAGGAAACAAGACTTGAAGACAAAGCTAATGCTATTGATTTAAAAATTTTTATTTTAAATACAGAACTAGAAAGACTAATTTAAAATTACTTAAGGAATGTGCTTTATTGTAATCTTAGTTATTTAAGTGAACTCACTTTATTTAATCACAACTTTAGACGGTTGTGCATCTAGCTTTACAGTAGAAATAGAAACAGCCTTAATTATATTTTAATTTATCATTTATTTTTTCCAAACTAAAAGTTTTGCTACTATAATTGTCGCTGAGCATTTCTCAAAGCTGTTTGGATTGCTCTCCTTTCAAATAACTATTCCTACATTCCTTTTCACATTATTTAGAAATCTGAACGCAACCGTTTATATAATTCACACTTCGCCTAGTTAAGGATGATTTGCTATTTCTAAAAAAGAGGTTTTCGATGACTTAACTTACTTTTTCTTTCTCCAATATCTGATAGACTTCTTTTCAGATTTTGTTGGTGGAAGTTGGAGGGATATTGGTGGACTTCTTTATTGTTTATCTATATCAAGAGATTAATATTTATTATGACTTGCAAATAATTTACTTCATAATTCATAAAGTATCCAAATGATAAAGTCAATTAAGATGGATATTCTAATAGCTATTTAAATGGGAATTTCCAACTTCTTTCTGTTAGTTTTGTATTTAAAATAAAATTTTAAAAAATCAATAGAATTAGCATTATATAAATTCTCTTAAACTCAAGCTTCTATTTTTCAATTTAAGTTAATCTATAGCGCTCTTAAAACGTAAGATGCAAAGAAATTTTTCTTATAGTTTATTTATTTATTCTTAAACTTAGATTTTGCTCATCAATTACTAATTTTGCATTTTCAATTCTAATGTTGAAATTATTTGAGTACGTAAATATCTCAAGTCTTATGATACTATTAATATTTAAATAGATATATTGCGACTGCTGTCCTAAAATTCATTTTATTTTCTTCATAATCTTTTCACTATTTTCAGAAACTCATTTATATTTCATATTTGAGTTAATTTATAAAAAGCAAAAGTTATTCCCAAAAAAATTATACAAAACTTGTTTTAATGTGATTATCATAATTTATGTTTATTTAAATATGAAACATTCAGAGGTAATTTAGAATAAAAATAAAGTTTTTATATTTTATATAACTTAAAATAAGAAACGCTTATATTCGCTATTTAAATGAGAGTAATTTATTTACAAAATTTTATTTAAGTATTGCTTATCACTTAATAATTTTTCTTTTTCTTTGAAATAAAAAGATGTAAAATAAAGTAAATATTTTTAAATCCAACTTAAAAATAAATATTATAAATATTTAGAGCACTTTTGGTTATTGTTTTCTACTTTAAAATATCTTTTATTTACTAATTTCAGATATGTAACTAAAAGTTTATGCAGAGAATGATAAGTGCAATTGTTATTTTTCATTAATTTAAGAATTATAAATGATATTTTTAATACGACTAATTTTTTAATGGTATTAAAATTCTCAAAATGATATATTGGAAATGGCCTAAATAAGTTGCATTTAATTTTTCAATTTATCTAAAAGAAATATAAGTAAAGAAAAGTATTTAAAACTCCATTCTTTGAAAAATTAAATTTGATCGAATTCCTTTCATAAATATTTTATCTGTTTACCAAGAAATTAGCTTTAAAAATATAAAACTGATTAAACACATTTATAAAAAGATATTTAGAAGTAGTATTAATACCTCTTGACACCATTCTAAAATTTTGTAATTATCTTTTGAAAGCAATTTTTTAAAAAAACGGAAAAGAATAGATTTAACTAAAAATAAAGGTTAAAGAGATAATCATAGCTATAAATTGTGTTATAAAATTATTTCTATGTTAATTTGGAGTTTACAATTTTTTTGGTTTTCAAGATTGAAACAATATTTTAATTACTGGATATGAGAAAACTCAAATATTTAATTGAAATATTACGATTTAAAATAAATAATTTATTAATCTCTTTATAAGGTAAGTTATATTAAAAATTGATTAATTTATTCTTTTTTGTCTCTTTAAGTAAATGAATTATTTATGTTTATATTAAATAGCAACTTAAGTTTGCAAGCCCTTAACTTTCAACGATTCATATAAATTGAAAGTATATTCCTCAAAAAAGAAGAAATTAAAATGTTTTTCAATTAATCCAACTATCTAAAATATAATTTTATAATTTAAATAATTTATTATAAATATAATCAGTAAAGACTTATCTTATAATTAAGTAAAGAAGTAATAGATAAAGCATATTAAATACGTTAATTTATTAATTTTTTATATTATTGCATTATCTTTACAAACCTTTTTTTAATTAAATTATATTTAAAAGCAATTTATCTGGACTTTTTATTGATAATTTAATAAAATTTATAAGTGTTTCTGGAGACTCCATTTAAATCTGTATCTGTATTTCCCTAAGTTATTAGATTATCTTTATAAAAAAAGGAAAAAATTGTTTAAGATTCCTTTTATAAAAATACAAACTTTCAGAAATTAATCCTTCCTAAAAATGAAAAGATCAATCAATGGATAATTGATTCATGAATGCAGCGAGCTAACAATTTTTAATTAAATCTCGTACAATTTATAAAGAGCATTTATTTTTATATATTTATATTGATTTCATTTTTAAATTAATTTATAAAGGAATTTTTTTATTAAATAAAGAGTGAACACAAAAATTCAAATGAATTTTCTTGCAGAATAAATATATACAAATTTTTTAGTTTAGTAAATAAATTATAAATTTATAATTGCTTTTTTAATATAAAAAACTTCCTCATATCTATTTATTACCTTTGTGTTAATTAATCAAGTAAAGCTTAAAAATATTTGATCTAATATCTGATAAATCTGTTTTTTTTGCACTTGCATGATATCCTTTATATTCTGTTTAATATTATTTATTTAATTGCTTAATGTTGCTACATACATTTAAAATATATATTATTACTCTCTTATATATATTAGTGTTGGCAAAAAATATGGGTTTAATTCTTGTATGTCTTTCTTTTTGTAGGTGAATTACGAATGACAAAATCTCAAATGCGTTTCCAATATATAATTTTTAAAAAAAATAAGAGTCAGAAATTACAAATCATTAATTTGAGGATGATAGCTTCATAACATCTCCTTATGGATTCTTAAAACATTAAATTATAATTTGAAAAATCACTAGAATTTGTTATTTTAAAAATTAAATTTATGCTTAACCAAATTAAATTATCATATAAAAGTACTCTTAAATATTGAAATAAAATGACTTTATATTGATGCTTCTATATTTGAAATTATAATTTCTTTTTTCATTAAAAGATTATTTATATTATCTTTAAAGAGAATAAAATTGAATAGCATCACTAACATAAGCTTAAACAAGAATATTTAATCCTTAATTGTTTTAATGACTTTAGAAGTATAAGAATGTTATATAAAAAATAAACTAAGTTATTTTTTAATCAAATTATTTTTTTAATGATTATAGAATTTAGAATGAATAGATTGTTTTTCCTCATATTTTTCATATTAATAAAGAATAAATAAATATTTTATACTTAATAATAAATATTCATTAAGATTTATTTTTTTTCTTAAAAATATAGGATGAATACGAATACAGAATCGGAGGTAATAGATATTTGAGATAAATTCAATAGTAGACTGTGATTGAAGACCTGATGTTCAAATGGTTAACGTCTAGATGAGTGAATTTTTACTCCTAAGTTCGAAACCCATAGGTAAAAATATTTTTTATTTTTTTTTCTGACCAATATATTTAACAGCAGCAGTAATAGTAGTAATAGCAGTTTTAATGACTTTAGAAGTATTTTAAATGATTGATATAAAAAGATAATGGAAATTTTTTAATCAAAATTTTTTTTTTAATGATTATAGGCATTTAGAATGAATAGATTGTTTCCTCATAGTTTTTGCAATTAAATCAAGAGAGTTTTAAATAAATATTTTATACTTAATAATAAATATTCATTAAGAATTTAAATTTTTTATTAAAAATAATATTAAATTTAATTCTATTGTGATAAGAGTTCGAGGATCTAATCAAGAACTTCAAAAATAATTATAAAAAATTGCTTTCTAAATATTTTTTTATCAAATAAGTTTTAACTAAATCTCAGAATTTTAAGTAAATTTTCAAAAATATAGTTTTAATAATTAATTTTAAATTAAAAAAAATAATTTTGTTTTAAAAGTGACCAAGCAGGTTACCTATTTTAAATCTGGCATAAATTATTACAGAACCAAGAAAAAGTTTACTCCGAAGAATATTTAATATTAGTTGGAATTTTAATTAAAATCGGTATTGTTAAAATAATAAATGGAGAGTTGCAAAATGTGACTTGAATAAGATTTAGACACCTGATTTAGCTTGTTCGATAGCTATTAAAAAATAATATGAGTTTTACTTTTTAATCATCTTCACACACTCTCACAGATGAATATTCGAAGGATTCCTCTTCATATCATCTATCTAACTAAAAACTTGTAATCGCTTAAATCTTATTACTTCCACAAAAAGTTTTAACAAATTAATAAATTTTAAAAATATCTTAATGAATTAACTTTAAATTAAAATAATTTTATTTAAAACTTAAATGCGTTTATTTAAATTTATAAATATCTAATTTAATTCACTTTTTTATTAAATTTTCAGCTATAGTAAATAAATTTTCTACTCTTTCACTGATTTTGAAAGGAATTTATAGCAATGATGAGTGAGAGTAAAAAGTGAGTGCAGGGATCTGTGCTCCTCCGCCAGCTAGTAGTTATTATAACAACGCTTGGAGATGTAGTAGTTGTCAAGCTGACTGAATCAAACTATAAATTTATATTATAATATTTTGAGTGAAGTTAAAGTCTGAAATGGAGTAAGATATAAAATTGCTGAAATATATTCTTAAATAAAAATGAAAAAAATTGAAACTGCAAGTTTAAAATTATTTTCCTTTCAAATTATGCGATAAATTTATATTTTTTATAATAACTCGAAGAAGTATTATATCTTATCACAAGACATAAAGAATAGACATATTTATTGTTAAAATTTTTATCAACTGCACTAATATTTGTAAATAAAAGAAGTAACTATTGTTAGAATAATGGTACAAATTATAAATTTTAAGTTTCTCATTTCTAAATAAATTTCTTTTATTAAATTAAATATGCAGAGTAATCAAATTTGCCAATGAAAATAATTTATCTTTTTAAAAAAATATATTTATTCATTCTTCTGATTGTAAAAATTCTGAATTCATAGAAAAATTATTTAATTTGGCTAATTTATCTTTTGAAATTTAAAATTCTTGTCTTTTATCATAAATTTATTTTCCAAGATTGAAATTTAAAAATAAGAAAATAACTTAATTCTATTTACAAATATAAGGAAAAATTTTTATTTAAGTAAATTTATTCTTTCTATATTTAATTTTCTCTTCTTGAGGAATTTAATTTCTTTCTTAAGTTTCTTGAAGTCTATTTTTATAATAACTTTAACTAAAAAATTTCCTTGTTTTATACTTCAGATATCCATTAAAATTTTGAATTTATTTCTAAATTTATAAATCATTTTTTAATATTGTTTTTGGCTTTATCAGAATAAATTTAATCTGCCGAATAAGTTAAAATGATATATCACTAATAAATCTCAGAAAATTTCCTTATATTGAGTAAATTTTGTTCAGACTTTGGGATTATTATTATTGATATTATTTGCTCGGCATACGATTTGAAATTATACTGAAAATAAGTTTTATTTTTAGACTATTTATTTTCTAAAAGAGTAAACTAATGTTGTTATATGATTTTATAGTCTATTCTTTTTAATTTTGTTCATTTTTTTAATATAAATTCTACTACTAACCTTTCTCCTTTGGATGGTAAATTAAGATTTTTAGGTTTTAAATAATTGAAGAATTTACTTTTTTAGCAATTCAATTATTTTGTAGACTTAAGCATTTATTCATATTTTTAGGAAAATAATTATGTTTATATAAAGTATTTAACTTACTCAAATATAAATCAAATGCATAATTCGTGTCATGATCTCAGGAAGAATATCATCAGGAGACTATTACAAATTCAATTCAAATAAAGTTGTCTTATAATAAAATAACTTTCGTTTATAAATAATATAGCTGAGAATTTAATATTAAAAAAAGAATCAAATTAAATAATATTGAACAAATCAGTTGCAATTAAAGTGAGTCGATTTAAATTGTTATTAGTCTATTAGTTTCAAATTGAAATTCAAATTAATTAATGTCCTTGCAACTATTGAGTGGATCCTCTCAGTTCAATTAATAAATTATGTAATATAAAATTAAATAGAAAGGGAGGGAATTCATGATTGCTTACTTTATAGCTCACTGCTGAGATATGCGGTAATTAAAAAGGTAACCAACCTTAACCTTTTAAATAGATACAGTTTTAGTGTTGTTTGGATATTTCAACTGTCGCCATGTTATAGCCCCCTTTTAATATTTAAATAAATCTTAGATTTTAATTAAAATCTCAACTATAATAATCTAAGAAAAATAACAAATAAATTCGTTTTTGCAAACTTTATTACAAAATAGGAGAAAGATTAATAAAAAATTGCGTGATTTATTTCGATAGTTATATTTTCTGTAAGAGGTTTTAATAAAAATTTTATTATGATCTAGTTATTTTAAATAAAGGACTATAATGAAAAATAGAATCTAATTCGTTTATTAAATAAATTTTAAATAAAATAAGTATTAGATGATTAAGATGTTTAGAGTTTTAACATAAGTTAATCCCTATAAATTTATATTCTCTGTGATATAAAAATAAACTATGATTATATTCAAAAGAGAGATAAAATTTCATAATAAGAATTTAACAAAAGATAACTTTTTTTACATATTTGTAAGCATTTATTTCAGATTTTTATTTTTGATTTACACTATAACTTTAGTAGAAAATAAAATGATGGAAAAGTAAAGATCCTCCAAATTGATAAAGCTCAAGATTATTTTTCTATCTTAAAAAATAAAATTAAACTTATCTAACTTATATTTTAATATAAAAGGAAATGAAGTTTGTTAATACCTTAATTTATATATTTATTTTATAATAGCTTAAGATAGTTACTATAATTTAAATCTAACATAAGATTTAAATAATTATTGCGTATGATAAGCTAATATATTTTGAGATTTTTAAGAAATTAAGTAAATTTATGTTTCAAAATTATATACAAGTATAATTTTGATTTTTAGCAGCATTAGTTTGAGCAACTTTTTTTTGTTGACGATAATTTGAATATCTTCTTCATCATAAAAGGGGATATTTGCTGTTAACTTAAATAAATATTTTGTTTCCTGAAAAAAATTTATAAATATTTAATGGTTTATGTCATCATCGTCTTTTCTCATTTTATAATTTGATCAATGTTCCAAGAAGTTATGTCAATCAACTCTCCCATATACCTTACTTAAATTTCCATTAATTGAAAAGTTAAAATATAAAACTTGAAGTTTCTCTCCTGGTAGCGGCATCGATTTCCAAAATTGGTTAAGCTTAGCAGAGGTGAATGAGTGTTTTGTTAATACAAAGCCAGGTCTTTTATGCAAATTGAACTCACTGCCTTTGTATTCAGAGATATCGTATCTTCTCACCTTGCTAATAATTATAATTATTTAATGCAAAAAGAAAATCAAATTGATATTATATTCTGTTTGCTTACTAAATCTGCATTCAAGTCTTCAAATTTCATTAGGGCTCCAAATAGTCCACACGCAATAGCTAAAATAGCTACATTTAATTAATAGTGGCATTAGTATCTGTGTCACCCGGCATTAAAACTGTCTCCTAGAGTACATTTTTATAGCTTTCAGATCCTAGTGCCAGAGAATATTTTTTGTCTTTGGAAATCAGGTAGTTTAAACTGTATAAAAAGCCAATTTTAAGCCAGCTCATACTATTAAGTGGGGAAGGGAGAATTCCCTGCTTTAACTCATTCTTCAGCCAATCGTGTACAGTATTCATGTTTCTCGACTTAGCTTCTGTCAAAAGAGTATCGAAAATTGAGGCTCTAAGTTCAGAGATATCATGAATCAGTTGCTCTTATTTATCCATATCAGCGCTTTGGCTTCTTTCTCTGAAGAATTTCAAAATTAGCTTCACAGATAAACAGTAGAGGTAGCAGCAGTCAACGGAAAGCTCATGGCAGTGAGTTAGATAAGTTTGCACTTGCACTACGGTGGGACGATTCCTAACCCACTTTTTATGAAAATATGAAATATAAATTTCCTTGACCCATAATTTATATTTAGATGCCTTTCTAGGTCATATTCTTTTTTATTTGGGTTTTAAAACTTTGCAAAATAATTTATTTTTTTAGATCAATTTTTAAGGAGTGGTATTAAGATAATTAAGTAAATTGAATCGCTGATAAAAGAAATAAAATCAGAAATGGGAGTCTTAATAGCAACATCATTTAGAAAAATATTCTCTAATTTCAAAATAAAAGTTGGGGGCGATAAATTTTAAAGATTTAAGGTAAAATTATTTCTATTTTCATTAATTAAGCCATCCAATTGGTTAATCAAATTTTTAATAGAGTTATCTAATCAGGCTGTAATTTTTTCATTAGACATAATATTAAATTATTTAATAGCCAACTATATTAGAGTTAAACTATATTAGCCAATCATTATCATTTGTCTACTATTAGACTCATCATATAATAATTAAGACTCGCATTTCTCATCTTATTTCTACTCTTCGCGATTCAATCCACTTAATTATCTTTAGAGTTAAACATATTTTTAAGCATAAAGGTTAAGATATCTACTGTAACTAACAGTTCATAAACTTCTTATCAGAAATATCAGAGTCTTCTCCAAAATTTATAGTTATCATAAAAAAATATGTTAGTTACAAATTTATATTTAAATATTTTTATAGTTACTACCAAAATTTTCTGAATGAATTAATTTCTCTTCTAGAAATATCATAATTGATTAAAATAAACATTATTTTTGAATACTTTTATACTTTTTTGTCGAAATTTCGTTTTAATAAATGTATAATAATAATAATAACAACGCATTTTAGACGAACTAGCGTCTTGCGTGTTATATGTTAAACTTAGGGAAGCTATACAGCCACTCCCGTGTTAAACAGTCAAACAAATTAAGTCAACTGAAGTTTGAACGATGTCATTAGCTTTCGTAGCTTAGGTCATCACACTAGTCTGACCAGTCTTCATCGTCGTCCTCGGAGTCATTTTTCTTCTCTCCTTTAAACCATAGTTGTTCGTCTGGGGGTCTGGTTAGTTTCTGTTTGAATAGGTCTCTGAATCTCTCCCAATTGCGTTTAGGGAGGTCAGTTATCTCATCCAGTATGTCAAGTGTCTCGACTGGGTCCCAGTCGTTGGCTATCTTGAGGATTCTTTCAGCCATGGAATCCTCAGTAATTTCCACTAAGATTGGCATGTTGTGGAAGAGGGCCTGAATGGTATGATAAGGACTTTTATTGGTATGGTTCTATACAAAGAGAAGGAAAGTTTTAAATATCTCTATTACCTCTGGGGGTTAGTTCAGGTTGTTATTGTCAATGTTGTTTTAGAGCCAGAGTTTTATTGAATGGAGGTTCATGATTGGGTAGTGGATAAGGTCCAATCTTTTTTGTTAGAACTGTGTGAGTTCATTATTTTTCTAAATATAGGCTGATTCCTACCATTTTTTCTGTTAAAGGTATTCTGGTTGATACCATTTGAGATATTTTCCTTCTTCTGGTTGTAGGTTTATTTTCTTTTCAAGATCCTAGCTGAGTTGTTCCATCACCTTGTCCACTTTTCCTTTCTTGAAGAACTAGGTGATTTTTGGTTGTTACTTTTCTTCCTTGTAGACTATCTTATTGGGTTGTCCTTTGGGTTGTGTGAGGTCTACCATTTATTATTTAATATCAGAGATGTTTGATTAATGTTATTAAATATTAAGTTCGATTGATTAAACTTTATATTTAATAGGTTAACCCGTCGTGACGTGGCATTAAAGATAATGCGTACCTATTTTAAGTTTAATTTCTAAACTTTAATTGATTAAAGATTCACCCCTTTTTATTATTAAATAGTGGGTTAGGTTTCTTATTAAATAGGGTTGTTCGAATCGTAATGGGGTTAAGGACCGCTGACTTTTAGTTGATATTGTTCAAAGTGGGTCTTGTCTCTGAGTTTGCCAGCTCGGATTAGGATTTCAACGATTCCAAGGATTGTATTCTTGCGACCGGCATTAGTTTGAAGATCCCTGTTGTCATCTTAGATTAGTTTAGTAAGTATGTCAAGAGTTAGGGTGTCTTATATAGCTTTCCTGAATGAGCTAAAAGTTAGAAGTAGAGAGATCCCTTTGATTAGGATGTTGTTTTGTCTATGGGAAAGTTAAATTCCATTGGAAGGGGATCTCTTGATTGCTTTATGTAAGCTTTCTAATGATTTAGTCAGGGAATTAGCTTGAGGGAAGAAGTTCAGCATTTGGGATATGACTGGAATGATGTTGTTTTCAAGTTGGAGAACCATTTGCTTGTGTATTGGTTTAATGGTATGGGAAAGTTATTAACTTTCTAATTTAATAATAATAATAAATGTATAATGTGTTTCAGATATATTGCAATTTTTTTCTCATTAAATAAAAAAAGGAGAAGAGGAAAGATCCCCTTACTATCTTATAGAGTGAATCATTGTCTAGTTAAGAGCCCCATACTCAAAATCACAAACTCAAAAATATTGAAAGAGAGTTGAGTATATAACCTGTATCATTATTTTATTTACTATTCTCATAATTAAAGGTAAGGCCAAAATTTATATGAACGTTGCAAATTATGAAACGACCGAGTTAATGATTATGCAACAGTATGATTCAGTCAAATAATGATTTTATTTTTGGGGAGCTCATTTTAAAACAGAAATTAATTTAAATTACGTTAATAAATTAAATCAGTTGTGATTTAATTGGCATATTTGAAGTTTGGAACATTGTAACATTTTAAAAATTAGAACGTGCTTATAGATATAAGGACTAGTCAATATTAAGGGCGTGGAACATGTACCAATGCTCCAATCATGTGTAAGAGGAGGATGATAAATGCATATTTGAGTGTAAATATTACATTTAAAATATAAATATACAGCTGCAATATAAATGAGGAGTTCGCAATCGTATATATAAAAGTTGTGAATTGAATTTCTTGCACCACTAAGAATCCTTTTTCATCCTACAACAAGAATCTAGCGTTTTTGCTTCATCTTGACAAAAGTTACATATTATATATAACCAAAGAGACAGATTTAGCACTTCTTGATTAATTCAGAGACATTATTTCGCTAGTGATTTTTGAGAATGCCAAGGACTATACTTGATCATCCTGCTAAAGAGTACTTCTCTAACCTTTGTATGCTACTTCAACTTTACCAATTACAAGGAAGGCATTGCTAAGACCAAAAGGGCATCAAACGCAAGATCATCAACAGAGACAACATTTCTTATGCTATCAAGCTGCAAGGCGGAGGAGTCTATCTGAATTATTTCAAAGCGCTTGAAGTTCAGTCTGAACTCTTGAGCTCAAAGCAATCTGATCTTGTGGTCCAATGAACCTTCAGCATTTGAGAGAAGGCAGGGTCCAGACCTTACAGGAGCTCTTTAATTATAATGTGGCTCACATCAAGCTGTTGAGATTCTTTGAGGTGACAAAAGAAAAAAGAGTACCTCTTCAAGCTGCACTTGAATGCAAGCGCAATACCATAAAATGCACTTCGAATGGAAATCAGCTTCTCTCTTACTTATAGTAGATTAGGATAGGTCTAAAAAATGGAAGAAGCATCTAGTATCACAGAAAATATCTCAAATAGTATAATCTACATGAGGCAGTGAAAACGGAGTATGAAATAAAATTGAAATAGAGTTGCGATAAATTGAATAGCTGAATGGGCAACCCAGCAGAGGAAAAATTTCTCTGGACTTCTAGAGCAAATCTTTTTCTTAAAATAGCTCAAGGAGATAACCTATAAGTTTGTGATCTGATGAGTAAACTGCATCCCTGTTTATCGTATATGAGCATTTTTAAAAGACAAAGGTTTAGCCCTCATTTGAAGCATGGCTCAGAAAAGAATAGGTATCAAGAGTGCTCAATGTTTATCACATCTAACGTCACCATCCTTAAGTACATGAGAATCATTAATCAAAAGATATTTAAGGAGAGAGTAAGGTTTGTGAAACTACTCAAAGGCGAAAATAATGTAAAGTAAGCCATTCCACTAGTTACAGACTAGATAGTAACATACTTTGAAAAGAGAATGATTCGAGATGATCTTATTTCAACAGAAGTTCGGATAGGATGGAGATTTTTTGCAGATACAAACATTGAGAACCTAACATAATATAGCGTTGATCATTTTATGTGGGAGATATTAAAGAAAAGTAATATCCTAATTGATGAAGAGCATGAGCCTTATTTTGACAAGCTTCCACTCTCGAAAAGTGAAAGCAAAAAGCTTTTTTTTGGCATCTTTTTATCCTATAATAATCATTTTAATACTATTTACGAATGCTTAGGAGTATTAGAATTTTCCAAGTTTCACATAAGTGAAAAGGGAATTCCCCCAACTCAATTAATTCAGGAACAATCAATCCATTGAAAATTTGAGTTGAAACTGTCATTTAATTTTGTGCCACGGAATTAATAAACTTAACTGCCACTTTTTTCACGAGTGGAGAGTTGGGGGGCCGTTTAGTTAACGAAGCTAATGATCAACTTGGAAGCCTGGAGAGAGGACATGAGAAGGTAGTTAAATGAGATATATATCAAATTCCATTTCTAATTCAAATTAATTAAAAGACGTTTGATATTTAAATTCAATGTTGTACAATAATTATCAATAAAGATTTTATTTTCTGTTCGCTGCAAAATCAGAAAATACTGGAAAGTGGTTTCATCTTATTTATAAAAGGGATAAATTATTTATTGATTAACCCTCTTTTTGTTGAAACAATTTCTTATTTAATATAAATACCTTATTTTCATATTTTTACAAGAATATGGGGGTTTTACTGCTAGTGGAGTGATTCTCATTAGACATCCATTACTTTGAGAATCTTTATTTTATTGAAAAACTTGTTTTAAAATCCTTTGAGTTATCTATTCATCCTTTGCTTTTGGTTTTCCTATACAAAGTGCTGATCTAGATGTACCTCCCATAGCTTAGAGAAATTTAATTTTAAAATTTAATCTTAAGGGTTTGAATAAGCCCATCTATGTAAATATGATGCGATTTTATCTAAGTTGAAAACCTTTGTATTTTTGCTTTCTTCGTTAAAATTTAAGCCTAAAAATGAAGTTTAGGCAAATTATTTTTTCTTACCTCTTCGTAAACTTTAAAATTTATTCATTGAGTGAATTTAATTTAAAACCATTAAAAATGCAGAGTGCCATTTCTGAATCAGTAGTAATCATTCCAGGGGCACCGTTGAAAATTCCACCTCCATTCATTTTCATTGCGTTTTCAACCTACTAGACTGTTACCTTTGTTTAATTTTCGACATATGCTCCGACCGCATTGCCTATAAAAGCTCCAAGCATGCAGGCCTAAATTATAAAAAACAATTTAATTATAACTAAATTATTATTAGAACAATATAATACACTGCATACCGTTCCATGGCTTTTGAAATTTTCAGTCAAGTATTCTTCAACAGATTTTATTTCTTCCAAGTGACTAAAATAAGTATAAGTTTCTTCTGCCTTAGGTTCTTCTTCCGTATAAATATATATCGCTTTGTTTTAAGACTCCATTTTGAAAAAATAATACTACAAATTATATTAATTATGCCTAAGCATTCTAAAATATCATTAAGTGAAGTTTATTGGTATTATAAAGGTGAATATAACAAGATATATTAAAAGTTGTTCATAATTATTTAACCTCATCCAAAGTTGTACCTCCACAAGGATAAGGGAATGAAGCTAATGGAACCTTACATTGATCATCCGCTAAAATTGGAACGATACAGAGAAGATTAGCACGGCCCCTACGAAAGGATGACACGCTCAAATCGAGAAGTATATCTCAGTTATATTTATACAATACATAAATTTTCACGAAATTATAAATTTTCTTTTCAATGTTGAATAGACATAAATATTTTACTTTTTATTTTTAATTGCAAATTTTCCTGGGTTTAAAACTTATTTGATTGAATATTATTCGACACCCGTGCCATTATAATAGTAGGAATTTTAATTAAAATCGATGATTGGTTAAAATAAATAAATGAAGAGTTGCAAAATGGTGTCAGTTGAAATCGTAAAATGTCACCCCTGATCTTGCAGCTTGTTCGATAGCTCATTAAAAATTAATATGATTTTCATCTTTAATCATCTTTTAGCACCTCTCGACACGCTCAAATAGAGAAGTATATCTCAGTTATTTTTATACAATACATAAATTTTCACGAAATTATAAATTTTCTTATAAATGTTGAATAGATTTTAAGACTTAAATATTTTAATTTTATTTTTAATTGCAAATTTTCCTGGATTTAAAACTTATTTAATTGAATATTATTCGACAACTGTGCCTTTATTTAATAAATTGAAAAAGATATTTTTCAGAAATAAATAAAAAGAGACTTTATTTTAATCTAATTGAATATTAAATTTAACTTAATTTTAATTATAACTTTTATAAATTTATTTTTAAAGCATTTTTTATTATCTATGAATTCATAAAATGATAATTAATTTAACAATTTAAAAACTAAACTTAATTTCAAGTGTCAATAAATTTTAGATTTAAATATATATAAATGAGAATCGATGTTTTAATTTTATAATAGAGCTGTATTTTTTTTTGGAAAAAAAATAAGTTAAATTAATTAAATTAGAGGTAGTTAATTGAAGAGTGTGAAATTTGAATAATTATTATATCATTTGATTTAGGATATTGAATTAAAGTATTGAATACAATAAAAAAAATCAAGTTCCAATCTCTTTATAGAGATCAGGCTTAATTAAACAACTCAAGCATCATTAAACACAATTTCCAGAGGAAGATTGCACCTGTTTGATTATTCAATTTGTAATGTTTTATTTATTGTAAAGTAGGAGATTAAATGAGTTTGTAATTCCTTGAATTAAACTCATGATAAATGTGATAAAAAAACCTATAAATTCAAATCAAATTCCCAATGTTGCCAGATGAAATGAGCCTCTACCTACATATTTTAAACTTTATTTTAGTGGTTTTAGCCCATACTATCCTCTTAATTTCTCACTTTACAAAAATATAAACAATCATATTTAAAATGAAATAGGTTCAGTGATTTTTTATATTATAAATAGATAATGATTTATTGATTATTCTTAAATAAACAAATCATTTCATTATTTCAGAGTAGAAAATTAACAAATAAATATGAGAAATGATTATATTGAATTTTAAAGATCTTTTGTTTTAGTATTAACATTTTAGGTCTTTAGCTTTTAAGTTTCTGCGCTTTTAGTAAATTGCATTTAAGAAGAGGATTTTGGCTCTTAAGTAAAATAAATATGTTTGTTTTCCTCACCAATAATTCTAGATAAATTGGTTACCTTGTCCACTTATGGGCATCTCCTATTCTTAATTTAAGATTTTATCTATGTTCCAAGAAGAAATGTCTATCAATTCACCCATATATCTAACTTAAATTTCCTTAATAAAGTGTAAAAATAAGCAGACTTAAAGTTTTTCATTAGGTAGTGGCATAGAGTCCCAAAACTGATCTAGCTTAGTTGTCGTGAATGAATGCTTTGTTAATACAAAGCCAGGCCTTTCACACAAATTAAACTCGCTCCCTTTGTATTCCGAGATATCGTATCTTCTCACCTTGCTAATAATTTAAAGAAAATATTTCATCAATCATGATATTCTCTTTGCTTACTAAATCTGAATCCAAGTCCTCTTATTTAAGCAATGATCCGAATAGCCCACAAACGATAGCTAAATTTAATTTCAATTTAAAGCAGCATTTGTATCAGTGTCACCTCCAAGCAACACTGAGTCCCTGAGAACTTATTGAAAACTTTCTGAACCGATGTCGAGAGAATATTTATCTTCTGCATTCATCAGGTAGTATAGACTGTAGAGAAAAGCAATTTTAATCCACCCTATTTTAAATTATGGATTAGGATAATTTCCCTGCTTGATCTCATTTAACCAATCATACACAGTCCCCATTTTTCTAGTCTTAGCCTCATCCAAAAGGGTTTCAAATATCGAGGCTCTAAGGTTTTAAGCATCCCGAATCAGCTAAACGTTATTATCATCATCGCTTTAGCTTCTATCTCTGAAGAACTTCAAAATTAACTTCACAGCCAGGCAGTAGAGGTAGCAGCAGTTTATGGGTATCTCGTTGCAGTGAGTTAAGTAAGAGCACATTTCAACTATCTTAAAGAGGGAATCGTTGTCTAGTTAGGAGCACCATACAGCCAGGGGAGTTATTCTCATCAGGCACCCATTACTTTGAGTGTCTCTATTGTTTTCCAATACTTGCTTAAATATTGTCTAAGTGACCAACTCATTTTTTCCTTTTGGTTTTCCTACCCAAAGTGCGGTTCTTGTTGCGATGCCAATATCTTAGAGATAAATAATTTTAAAATTTTATCTTCAGGATTTGAGTAAGCCCATCTGTGAAAATAGGACGCGATTTGATCTAAGTTGAAGACCTTTGTGCTTGTATTTGTGTCACTGAACTTTAAGCCTATAATCAATCTATTAAAAATCTCTCTTTATTCTTTACCTCTTCGTAAACCTTTGAAAAATGAAGTTTCTAACTGAATAATAATTAAAAACCATTGAAAATACAGAGTGCCATTTCTGAATCGTCAGTTATCATACCAGGGGCGCCGTTAAAAGTTCCTCCTCCATTCATTTTCATAGCATTTTCAACTTCTTAGATTGTCACTCTTTGTTAAAATTCGACATAAGCTCCTACTGCATCACCAATGAATGCTCCAAGCATACATGCCTAAATTATTAAAAAAATATCTCAAATATAACTAAATAAAGATTAGAACCAACTAATGTAGAGTACTGTTCCATGGCTTTTGAAAGTAGAAGTCAAATAATCTCCTTATTATTTGCTTTCTTCTGAGTCACTAATTTCACTAACTTCAGATTCATTTTTTTCATCCTATATCTATACTATCTGACCATCAATTTTAGCTTAATTATCAGTCTCCATTCTGACTAATTTTTAATTCTGAATTAAATAAATGTATTCTATTTTAATAAAGATATATAATAAGTAAATTCTTATTCACATTTTAAAATATATCGATTTCAACTTTGATCTCTCACATTGATCCATGAAGATTTAAGTTGCTCAAATATTTTACCTATATTAGGATAAGGGCATGTAGCTAGTGGAACCCCTCGTGGGTCATCCGCTAAAATTGGAACGATACAGAGAAGATTAGCATGGCCCCTGCGCAAGGATGACACGCTCAAATCGAGAAGTGTATCCCAGTTTTTTAATAATTATTTTATAGAATTTTTAATAGAAAATTTATATTTTATTATGTTTGAAATTAAGTCTTGAATACTTTAAATTGCAATTATTCCTTGGTATAGATAGCATTTATAAATCAAGGATCAGGTAAAATATTTAATGAAATGCATTTCTGGTTTCTCAGAATATTATTTAGGCTTAAAATATAATTCATAATTTATTTATTTGAATGGGTCGAGAAGACTTTAAAGAGTTGCCAAGAAAGAGTGCACACTCATCATTAGCATCATTAGTATTCTGGCATTATTAATTGTCCATTCCATTGTTAATCTTTTTGTTAGGAGTATAAATAAAAAGTAAACATAATCAAACTATACTTGAAATCTCAAAGAGTGATTACTACAAACAAAGAATGCCTCTTTAGGTAGCAAGAATAGATAAAGCAAACATATACTGAACTGAATTAAAACAAGGAGCTAATGCAACTAGAGTCAACGATAATTATCCTAATCTAGAATATTTTCAATTTTCTGAACAAATAAGAACATCAAGGATATTAGGGCAGAACATCTCTCATACAAGAGATTCCCTCCTTTAATATAACCTCATTCATAAGAGAGCATTTCATTTTTAATCATAGGAAGATGATTATTGAGAACTGAATAAAGAAACCTTATTTTATTTTCATTTAAAATAAGCTAATCATTTTACTTTAACTTTATTTTTATTATATTTTACAGATATTTAATATAACTAGCATTTCTGATGCGCTTGAAAGTCTTTCTATGATAACTATTAGTTAACCACTTAAACTAAACTTAAATTGTACGAATCTATAATTTATTTATTTTAACTTTTAGATATGCAAATAAGAATCTGATTTCGGTTTTAATAGGGCTGGGATTTATTTGCTTATAGAATTTAATCATAATTATATTAAAAAGGTTTATTTAAGACTGTACTAGTCTAATTTTTACTGAGATAAGAAACATGAAGCACAGAGTTCATATTATCTCTCTTGAAATTAGAATGAAAGAAGAATATAATATTTATTTTAATTGACTAGCAATCATACTGCATATCGGGGTTAGGCTCAGCTATTTCAACTACCAATATTTTATATTTTACCCGATCATCGATTTTAATTTTTAAAGTATTATCTTTTTAATAAATTATTCTAATCTCTGTTGGTCAATTAATTCTAAAAATGATTTGGTAAATTTTTTACTTTCATAGATCTTATTTTATTTTTATTATGGATTTTTAAATAAATAATTTAAGATATCTTGCCATCTAATTTTTTTACTTTTTAAGTTGAGAAATAATATGTTATAAATTACCGAATAAATTTACAAAGCCAATAAAAACATATTATCTAAAAGTTAATTTTTATAGTTGAAATTAGCAATTTAATTAGAAATTAAGGACTAAACTTAATTAAATGGCTTTTAAAATAGGTTAGAATTTATTACTTTTAGATAATTAGAATAGTTATTAAAAATATGTAAGAGAATAGTTTAGATAAATTTTAATAATTTAAAACTTAATATATTTTATATAATTTTGGCATATTATTTTTTCATTTAACTTAAAAAAATTCATTTCATCAATTAAGAAACTTTATGGAACTTATATAGAGATATCATTTTATTTTTATTTGAATTAAATTAAAATTCAAAATTAACAAAAATATCATCATCTTAATTAAGAGTTGTGAATTAAAACCTTTAATAGCTTTATTATTTTTTCACTTCTCTCTAAATCTTATTATTCTTACTACCACTACTGGTAAAAAATTTTCTTTAAATAGAAATGGACAAATTTCTAAAAAACTTTTATTCAAATTTATATTATAAGTCAGCATATCTATCTTTAACCTTATCAATTAAATTAGCTTCTTATTATTATTTTCATAAGGTATTTAAGATTAGCCATTCAGTTTGCTTATTATTCTTCAAGCTATTGCTATTATAAAAAGAAGAAAAAATAATTTTTTATATATTTATTCATAAAATATTGGTTTAAAAATTGCATATTAGTATTTAATATTAAAATTTTGAGAGATTTTATGATTTTAAATAAATATATTGATAATTTTTTTGCATATTGGGAGAATTAAGAATTTGAGTTTCAAAATAATTAGCAACCAGACTAATTAGCTTTCTAAGCATCTTTTGATTGAGACTCTAAATTTTAGGTTACTACATTTTAAGTAGGTTCATTTTAAGGAGAGGATCTTTGTTCTTGAGTAAAATGAATCTTTTATTTCCTCTCTATTAATTATAGATAAATAATGGTTTACCTTATTCTCTTTGGGGCTTCTCCTATACTTAACTTATGATTTGTTCTATATTCCAAGAAGTTATGTCGATCAACTCTCCCATATATCTAACTTAAATAAAAATAAAATATTATCAAAGTAAAAACTTGAAGTCTCTCTCCTGGTAGCGGCATCGATTTCCAAAACTGATCAAGCTTCGATGCTGTGAATGAATGTTTTGTCAGTACAAAACCTGGTCTTTTGCACAATTTGAATTCGCTGCCTTTGTGATCTGAGATATCGTAACTTCTCACTTTGATAATAATTTAAAACTAATATTTAAATAATCATAATATTCTATTTGCTTACTAAATCTGCGTTTAAGTCTTCAATTTTATGCATTGCTCCAAATAGTCCACATGCAATAGCTAAAATAGCAAAAATAAATTCATAGCGGCATTAGTATCTGTGTCACCTCCAAGTAAAACTGAATCCCTGAGTACATTTTGATAGCTTTCGGAACCTAGTTCTAGAGAGTATTTTTCCTCGGTAGAAATCAGGTAGTATAGACTGTAGAAAAAGGCAATTTTGAGCCAGCCTATTTTTTCTGTTGGGGAAGGAAAAATTCCCTGTTTGAATTCTTTTACTAGCCAACCTTGTACAGTATTCATGTTTCTCGCCTTAGCCTCTTTCAAAAGTGTATCGAAAATTGAGGCTCTAAGTTCAGAGATATCATGAATAAATTGCTCTTAATTATCCTTGTCATCGCTTTAGCTTCTTTCTCTGAAGAATTTCAGAATTAGTTTCACAGCTAAACAGTAGAGGTAGCAGCTTTGAACGGCAAGCTTGTGGCAGTGAGTTAGGTAAGTCTACATTTAAACTATCTTATAGAGAGAATCATTGTCTAGTTAAGAGCACCATACAGCCAGGGGAGTTATTCGCATCAAGCACCCATTACTTTGAGAGTCTTCATTGTTTGTAAATACTTGCTTAAATATCCTTTGAGTCACCAACTCATCCTTCCTTAGTGGTTTTCCTATACAAAGAGCTGCTCTGGTTGTAAAGCCTATATCTAATAGAATAATATTTTAAAGAATTAATCTTAGGGGTTTGAATAAGCCCATCTGTGAAAATAGGATGCTACTTGATCTAAGTTGAAGACCTTTGTATTTTTACTGGTATCACTGAATTTTAAACCTACAGGAGAGTTATTAGGAAATATATCTTTATCATACCTCTTCGTAAACTCTTCAAAAGATAAATAATTCTGTAAAAAATTATATTTTTAAACCATTGAATATACAGAGTGCCATTTCAGAGTCATCAGTAATCATTCCAGGGGCGCCGTTGAAAGTTCCTCCCCCATTCATTTTCATGGCGTTTTCAACCTATTAGACTGTCACTATTCTTTTAAATTCGACATATGCTCCGACTGCATCGCCAATGAAGGCTCCAAGCATACATGCCTAAATTATAAAAAAGTATTTTAAGTATAATTAAATTAAGATTAGAACTTTCGAATACACAGCGTACTGTTCCATGGCTTTTGAAATTTTCAGTCAAGTAATCCTCATTTTATTTGTGCTGTTTTGAGTCACCAATTTCAACTACTCTATCAGTTGACTTAATTTCTTCTACTTGTCTCATATTTTGGTTTTAGTTATGAGTCTCCATTCTGATAAATTATTACTACAAGTATTATTAATTGAGCTGAAGCATTCTTTAAATATCTATTAAGTGAAGTCTGAACAGCATTTTAAAGGTGAAGATTATAAGATCGATTTAAAAGTTGCTCCATGAAGATTTAAGCTGCCCAAAAGTTTTACCTATATAAAGATGAGGGCATGTAGTTAGTGGAACCCCTCGTGGGTCATCCGCTAAAATTGGAACGATACAGAGAAGATTAGCATGGCCCCTGCGCAAGGATGACACGCTCAAATCGAGAAGTGTATCCCAGTTTTTTTTACACAAGTAATTGTTTCCTTTTTTAAACTTAATACAGTAAATAGTTTTTAAACTGTTAATAACTAAAGATTTTGGGTCTAACTTCATTATGATTAAATTATAATTATATTATCAAATTTAAAATCTAGGATCCGTGACGGGGCACTAAAGTCTGCTTTACGAAGGGTATGGAGATTTGCAAGCCATTACTTAATGCTTCTCCCCTTGCTTTTATCTTTTAGACGCGTTCTAGTTTTTAATATATATGTTGGAGATTGTGTACTCAATGGTGGTTCTGAAACCTTCAATGGAATGTAACAGGGCCTGGATTGATAAATAAGGTGACCCACCTAACCTATTTAAGTGCAAAGAGATGAGATACATGGGAATTTTCCCTAGAAGGCTATAGTCTAACGTGGCAAAATACATCTTATGACTAAAGCTATCGAGTTTTTTCTAAACTATTTTTATGCTAAATACATATTATTTTGAAGTTAGGCAAAATCTGGTCATTAGCGCTCAGAAAGGTATTTGGCAGATTCGCAAGATGTAATACACGTGACCTCATGTGGATTTATATATTACCTCCAGAATTTCTTAATATCCCTTAATAAATTAATTTTTAATTGCTATTATTCATTGATATATGCTATCTATTAAATATAATGCTAATAATTCGTAGTTAATCTTTATAATTGTTTCAGATCGACACATCAACTAATAATTAGTACATTTAAAATTTTTAATTAAATAGATATCTTATTAAAATCCAAAAGAAACATTAAATTATTCTTTGTTTTAATTTATCTCATTAATTAAAATTAGAATTTATATATTGTTCTATTCTTCTTAAAGATCATTACTATAATTCATGGTATATAGTTGAAGATTATTTTAACATTAAAATTATCTTGGACAGGCATTGTTGATATTATTTAGTTAAATTTTTTAGAAGGCACCCAATGGCTTATTTTATAAACCTGAATGAAAAATTTAATTTATTAAGTTTATAATGAACGAACTATGATAGAATTAATAATTAGTTAGAGATATATAAATAATTATATAAATTATTAAGTTCATATTTCCCCTTAAAGAATTTTTAAATATGAAGAAAAAAATAATTAATATATGAGTTATAAAGCTTAATATGATTAAAAATTATTAAACGCCGAATTCAGCATTTTATATATTTAATTATTGCACAGAGCAAATTTATTTATTATGAAAACTTTAAAAATCGATCTGTCATTACAAATATAAATGACCCATTAACTTTTAATGAGTTGATAAATAGGTAGAATAAAGTGATAAGGGCATGAAGATAGTGGAACCCCTCGTGGGTCATCCGCTAAAATTGGAACGATACAGAGAAGATTAGCATGGCCCCTGCGCAAGGATGACACGCTCAAATCGAGAAGTGTATCCCAGTTTTTTTGACACATTTTACAAAACTGACTTAGATTTTACCTAGTCAATAATTTATTCTATAAACTTCTATTGTTGAATTTATCTCTAAATCATCAACAATTTTTCCCGCTTAAGCATCTCTAATTCTCTAGAGCGCAATAGCTCATTTTTCATAGATCCATTTTTTCTTTCTCTTTTCTTTGTTGATATTTGTTTCTTTGATGTAAATAATTATAATAGCTAAGAATAATAATAATTTATCAATAAAAGAAAGGGTAAAATGTTCGCTCTGAAATCACTCTACAGAAGCAGCCTGCGTTCTAACACTGCCTCTAATAACTACATGAGAAGTATGATGGCTCTCCTTTCCAAGCAGCAATAACAACCTGCCTTCGTGAGCGTCAGCAGCAAGCAGTTCTCAGCCTTTGTGAACCACAGGAACACTGAGGATAATTTGGATGAGACCCCCTTCGAATTCACTAAGGAAAATTACGAAGCCATCAACCATATCATCGCTAAGTACCCATCAAACTATAAGCACTCTGCTTGCATTCCCCTCCTCTTTGTGGCCCAGAAATAAAACGACAACTACCTCACTCTCTCAGCCATGAATAAGGTCGCTAAGGTTCTTGATATGGCTCCCATGCAAGTTTACGAAGTTGCCAGTTTCTACACTATCATATATATTGGCGCTTATATTTACTATGTTCAACCGTAGCAGAGTTGGTAAATTCCACTTGCAGGTGTGCGGTACCACTCCTTGCATGCTCAGAGGAGTAAGAAATTTATTAGTTAATCCTGCTCTTCTTAGGCTAGAGACATCATGAAGGCAATCAGTGAGCATATCGGAGTTGGCATGGATGAGATTAGCGCAGATGGACTCTTCTCCATGAGTGAAGTGGAGTGCCTCGGAGCTTGCGTGAATGCACCCATGATGCAAGTCAACAATGAGTGGGTCTATGAGGTAAGACTTTCACATAATTATTTGTTCAAATATCCATATGCTCGTGTAGGATTTAACCCCAGAGAGCACTGTTGCTCTATTAGAGCAGTGGAAGAGAGGTGAGACTCCTCAAGTTGGACCTCAAAACGGAAGAAACGCCTCAGAGGGACCCCTTGGAAGAACTTCTCTATTCAAGCCAGATGAGATCGATGGAACTCACGACAGAGACTTCGCCGAAGTCAAAAAATAATATGAGGAGGCTAAGGCAAAAGCAGCCGCCGCTGCAGCAGCTGCCAAAAAATGAGGGCATACTCATCAGTAACAGCTATCTCTTGGAAAGAGACAAGCATGTGATTCTTATTTAAACATAATTTTTAAAGTTTATATTTACAAATGTCTGCAGAACTATTACTAAAATATTTATATCCAAGGTCTATAATTTCACAACTATGTTTATTATCTTGAAAAGTTTCAAATTCATGACCCTTCTCTTCTTTTTATTTGTATTCCTGGTTTTGCTCTCAGTAGCCAGATGTGATCCCGAAGTTTCTTTTTATTTGAGCCAGTTTACTTAAGAAGACTTTTGAAGGGCCGAAGGATAGGTTTCCATCAGCGTAGAATTGAGATTAAAGGTTATAAATTAATTTATGAAAAAATAGATTCCTGTTTCTTGAAGTATGGTCTAAAGTCTACAGCTCCTGTTTTTATATTTTCAGCAACTTATGCATCGAACCATTCTATTCGTTTTCCATCTTCCCAAAGCCCATTCTTAGTCTCTGTGCCTGGAACTGAATAGAGGCCTAATCCATGTTGCTTGCCCTTGTACCACATTCCTTCGTATCAATAAAATGTGCTATATCGAATACTATACATCTATATTATCTTCTTTGATCAGCCCAAGTGTATATACCAAAGCCATGTTTCTTATCATCCTTATACTCTCCCTCATATTTCCTGCCATCAGCCCACAGGTAAATTCCCATCCTTCCATGTTGTTATCAATCCATTCACCCTGGTACTTTCTTCCATCCAGCCATGTGTAGGTTCCTACTCCTCTAATCTTGTTCTCATACCACTCACCCTCATATCTAGATCCATCATTCCAGGAATAAACTCCTGCTCCGTGCTATTTCAAAACGACAACTTATTTATTCATTGTGATTGATTGCTTCTTTCCTTGAAAGTACTGACCTTCATAAACAGAGCCGTCAGTCCAAGTTTCTTTGCCCATGCCGTGCTGCAGATCATCTTGCCACTCTCCTTCATATCTGGCTCCATTCACATGCACATACACTCCGAAGCCGTTTGCTTTATCATTGATCCAGTTTCCTTCGTAGATATCTCCATCCACGTGTACGAACTTTCCCTGTCCATGAGCTCTGTTATCTTTTAAATTAATTCTTATGATTATTTGCTTCATAATGATTAATATTCTTTCCATTGCCTTCGTACCTGGCTCCGTCGACCCATCTTTGAACTCCGTATCCATCCCTGAATCCTCCCTTCCACTATCCAGAGTAAGTGGCTCCAGAGCGGAAAGTATAAGTAGGTCTCTCCTCTCTCTTTGCTTGAGGATTGTATTTCTGCTTCTTAGAAACTGTTTCCCTCGACTCATCCATTGTGAAGTACTTGCTGTCAGCCTAAAAGCAAATTGAATTTCGTAAGTCCATATTAGCTGTTTATAGCGACTACTGCTGGTTAAATAAACACTTACTCGTTTTGACTAACGCATGAATCTCACTACTTTCCTAGATTAGTAGCCTCTCCAAAGTGCCTGCAGCTTAATTATAAAGTGCATGTTCTCCTTTAAGTATTGATCGGAAAACTTTCCCTTCTAATTGTCCTAAAAGAAGACATTAGAAATTATGAGGAAGAAGAAACTGAGATTGTAATTATTTGAATGCACAGATCTCTACTTACTTTATATTGACCATTCCCGAAAGATTATCTGTGTTGGTGCTGTTATTTATTTGTACCAGAGTTCAATTACCCTCCATTCTGTTGGCTGCTGCCACCCTAGGATTGAGAGTTTTGTTGGCTGTTGCTCTGATTGAATTTCTGGCGAGACTTGCCATCGACTTATACTTCAAACGTAGTGACTTCGTTCTTATCGTTGCAAGTGCACGAGTTGCAGTTTCCCATTACGAACGATCAAATTAATTTCACAATTATTAAAAAGAAAAAGTAAATTTAAGAACCTAAGTTTCGATTAATAGAGCTAGAATCAAAACGATGAATGGAGATGTACTTGATTTGAAATAGTTTAAGGGCCATGTAAGAATGATAGATACTCTAAAAATTGTTTTTATTTACTAAAATTAGTTTCCTTTTTTATTGAAGGAGAATGTTAGTGGTAAAAATAGTGAAGAGACACGATGAATCAAATGCAAGACTTCCCACACCTACCAAGCTGGTAATTCTTCCGAGATATCTCTTGCCATGATTTTTACTATTTGCCATTTTTTCTTTTTTCAAACAGAAAGTGATGGCTAGCACTGCTGATTTTTAAAGTCTTGGCGATGATATCTCAATGGATCTGCCTCTAAGTCTAGCCAAATATGGAAAGGTTTTAGGAAAAAGGTTATCCAGCAGATGAGAAAAAGACTGTTAAAATTATTGCCTTTGCTACTCCTATAAATGATAGTGATAAGAGAATGTTTTATTTATAAACAAGAATTTAATAATTCCTTGATTAATTTTATAAAATTTCACAAATTTATAATTCATCATATTTTTAACCTTTATCAAAAGAAGATTATAAAAATCAGATCTCAATTATCTATTTTTCTATCTTAAACAGCAGAAAGATGGTTTAGATATTTTGTTTAAATCATAGAATATTTAAAAATATAGATCAATATTTCTTAATTTTAATTAATCCTTTAGGTTACAAAATTTTGATCTATAAGGTATAATTATACAAACAAATTCTATGAATTGGAATTAACAAAATTTTCTATCCAGATTTATGATTATAATCAATTTTTTAAAATTTTTATTAATAAATTATACAGTGGATTAAAATAAAATAACTTTGCGAATCAAATTATTATAAAATTAAGCTTATTCAGTTTAATCTTGCTATTTATTTGGAGAGTAAGGAGAGCAGTCACTGCCAATAGTTACTAATTTCTCTGATGCTATTTACAAAGGGCCCGTTACCTTAAGCAACGCTTTTTAGTTTAGGCCCAGGCGCCATTGAGATACTCTAGGCCTGTTGTTCTAAGAAATCAGTAAGGGGACACTGACTGAGCTCATTTAAAATTATTCAATCTTAAGGGTTGAATAATTAATTTTGAGAATTTAATATTTGGGGAGGAGGTTGATGAGCAGCTGAGTTGCGATGTTCACCATCCCTAACAATTTTTTAATTCATACTGACATCGGAAATCTGCGATTGGCTTTGTTACGAAAGCGAGCCATTATTGAATTGACGATACTCTATTGAATTTTGCTGCAAGGGGAATTCTCCCTAACACCAGAAATTTGATTATCTTTGTCCATCAATCCCATGGACTGGAACATGACGATAAACATTTCTGTCTCTGTGTGAGGCCTGCAACTCATGCCCGCCGTTCCGATTCGCTTGTTGTAGACTTAGGGGGATTGTTATTTAATTGAGGTGCATTTGCAAGATCATTATCCGCGCCATTATTAGCAGCTTGAGGCCCCCCTTAAGCTTGGTTGTTGTTTTATTGGTGGTGATGTTGATTTTAAGGAGGACGATCATGGCGTTGCCGATTTTAAATCTCACGGCTACGAGATCTCTATCTAGGAGGCTATCTCTGGTCATCATCGTGTCCTGGGCCAAAGTTGCGAGCGCGATTATCGTTTCGAATTCTGGGCTCAGCCTGTTCACCGCCATTATTTCTTAAGAGGCTAAAGAACCCCCAATTATCAATATTATAATCCGATTATTTGATGAATCATTGTTAATTGCAAATGATTAAATTGTTGCGGCCAGAGTGGTTGTTTTAATTGGAATAAGCTACTCTTTAGTTATTTGCTGTGTGAGCTGCTGTTGTTGCAGTTATTGTAGCTGCTGTTATTGCAGTTATTGAGAGCTGCTATTATTATTACTATTTGAGCTACTGTTGCTGTTAGTGCTGCTATTGTGATAGTTGAAGAGGCTGAGGTAAAAGCCGAGCTTGAGATTAGGAACAATCGAGTAAGTGGTGCCCATACTTATTTGAGAAGTTAATAAAAAGTCGTAAGTATATTATAAATTTTAAATCTCTAATGATTTTTAAATGCTCCAATAAGTAGCCTAAAAAATTTCAACTTTTAAAATCACACGTACATTTTAAATAAATCAAATATTTAAAATATTTAAAATGCAACTTAATTTTAAAAATCTTAAAAAAATAATTTTATAAACCATAAAATCTTATCCATATTTAATTTGAAAAATGATCTAACTGAGATCCACTCAAGAAATATAATTTTAGGTTAAATCGTGATTATAAAATAAACATTTTTATAGCTGAGAATTAATTTTAATAAATAAAAAAATATCAACCCAATTAAAGAATTATTTTTATAACATAGTTAAATTTTATGAGACTTATGATTAAATTTAAGCATTTACATTCTTGCCGCTGTGTATCTAATGTCATATTTAAATCGATAAAAGCGAAGATTATCTATCGATAAATTGTATGAGAGTACTTTTTCTATCGACTTTGAAGATAAATTATATATAAATTTGAAAATATTATTTTTAAAATAAATTACAAAAAATATAGCAAGCTTCCTATTTATTAATGATCAAAGCATAGGTCTTAATTATCTCTTCTCTAAAATTTTGAAATAACATATATTTCCTTCTAAAAAATATTTAAAAGGGATTTAAATAAATGAAATCACTATCTATACAATAAGATTTTTAATTTTCAATATATTTTTCTTATAATTGGTCTTTGTGATAGGTATCTTTTTTTATCCTCTTGGAACAAAAATCCAGATTTGATAGAATTTCCTCAGCAATTTTAAATATTTAAGAATGCTTAAATTTTTTAAGTTGTTGATTTTATTACAAATAATCTCTTACTGTTTAGGTTGATTTCAAAGCATACAATTTTAGTGGGGGAAAAAACGTTTTAATTAACTTAAATATTTGGAAATCAAGTTACTTTCTCTCACCTTGGATTATAACTAAGAATTTAAAAAAAAAGAGAATAAAATTAAAAATTAAATTAAAATAGAACTAATTAGCGGTAATTGAAGTCTACTGGATTAAAATAAGTATGAACTATTCGTATCAACATTTAATTCAAAAGAACTTTATATCCATACAATTTTTGTGTTGAAGCTCTCAGTTAAGAGTTATAAGAGATAAAAATTGTTGATAGACTAAAATATTATTTCTATTAAAGTGCGAGCATCATATCTCGAACTGAGAAGAGCAGTTCAAATGATAAAAGAATAACCTATGGAGCAAGTTGCAGATCAGGGACTGAATTAGCCATTTCAAATCCCACATGTTTCAACTCTCTCCATTTAATTATTTAAAGCAATCATCAATTTATATTCAATTCTCAACTATAATATTGTATTAAATTTTTTGGGTACAATCTAATACAAGAAAGTCCTTTAATAGTTTGATTTATCAAAATAATTGAAAACTAGAATATTAACTAAGTTCCAGTAAAACTCAATGCCGTTGAACTCTGGCGAGTATGGAACATTAAAAACAGGAGTGATGTTCAACTCAGCGTATGCCTTCTTCGCTTCCTTTGTCTTGTGTACGCTGAGGTTGTCAACGAGTAGAACGATCTCACCGTCTGTGATCTTCTCTCTGAGCTTCTTAAGGAACGCAACATACTGCTCTCGCTTGATAGAGCGAGGATGAAGGACATAAGCTTCTAAGCCTGAGTCTTCGCTGATTCCTGCAAGTAACGCACTTGTAGTTATATTTACTTTCTACTCGTAAACTTCTATGTTATCGTGCTTCTTGTACCAACTCTTCTTCATGAAGGTGTTGTGTGTGAACAGTCGCTCAAAGCTCTAGCAAATAGTCGTTTTTCATAAACCTTCGCAACATTAATATTTATTATTGTCTGAAGATTGATTATGGTTTTCTTATTTGATATAGCAGATTTATTAAAATACAGTTACTATGTTTAAATAATTCAATCTTAAGGATTAATTAAGATTTAATTATAAATATATCGTCTTATGAAAGGAAATATTGCGCATTTTCTTCGTGGGGTTTAGTCATCTTAATGAAATTTTGATTCCTCAGCGGACCTAAATGTTCTCTGTTTTATCTATCTCAAAATCATAGATAGTATCTTCTAACCTTTCATTCTTTTGTTTGGTCATGCACATATTATTACAGATTCCTATTTTTAAGGTATCTTAAACTTTTGGTAGAGTAGATGAGTTAAATTTTCTTGAATTAGAGATTTACAAATCAGATGACCTGGTTTAAAATAAATGCTACTTATGCTAGAGTCCATTGTTAATGCGAAGATTCTGACTTTAATTTCGCAATCTGTTTGGAATTTTAATCTCTGTTGTTTTTAAATAAATATCCCCTCTAATCATAATCGCCACTGTTTTCTTGATGATGCTAGTTTTGAGAGGATAGTAAATTATGCCTTGATCTATTTTGGAATTCGTGGCTTCTTTACCTATTTATTCTGAATGGAGATTTATTATATATAAAATTCTAATCATTTCAATGATTGATTCATGAAACATCTTTCATGTTTCCATTGCTGCAAGTACTTTTCTATGATTAGGTAGGTCCACTATGTTTGTCATTGTGAAAGTTGAAGAAATTCATATCCACCTTTGTATTAGTTAGTAAAGATAATGATTATCACAATTTAAATAATAAAATATAAGTTAAATTATTTATTTAATTTATATTAAATTCTTAATCACTAATTTAAATATTAGTTAAATATTTAAACTCTTTCATATAATAAAACTTCTTTTAATTTGTATTCATATTATTAATTTGACTGAGAAAATCAATTTTAATCGTATCTCATTAATAAAGTCAAAATTTTTAAATGCTTATTAAAAGATGAAGTGTGAGGCATTAATCTTTATTAAAATCTTAGCAAAACTTGATAAAATTTGATGACTATAAATATATATTTTATTTTTGAATTGAATTTGAGATGATAAACGCATAATTACAAATAAAATATAACCTGAAACTTCAGTCTGTTGTAAACATAGTTTTTCATCCTTTTAAATAATTTTTATATATTCTGAAAAATGTTCTTTCTGGATTTATTCATCCCTAAACATATTAAAAAATATTCAATGCTAATTTTATCGCATTATTTTTTAAGATCCTCTAAAAAGAAAAGTAATAACTATTGTTACGAAAAGATTGTGTCCTTATTTTTAATTATAGAAGCGATAATTATGCTAACATTGAAAGAAAATTAGATATATTTACAAATGTTATATATACTTAATTTTAATAATATTTAAAGCATTAATGGTTAATTTTGAATAAATTAAAGCTTAATCATTATTACTTTAATAAAAAAAAGAGTTTATAAATATTTAAGTTTGATATATTTCCAAAATTTAATCATATAACTTTAATTTTCGAATTAATTAGCTTAGAAATTATTTGTTTGGTTTAAACCACAGTAGATAAGAAATATATAATTAAACAATTTTAAATGATTCAATCTTGAGGATTGACTGCTTATTTTTTTATTACTAACTTGTATTAAGAGAGTAGGAGCAGCTGAATTACCATCCATGTTATTATACATATATTCATTTTTTACTCTTCTATTAGGATAGAATTCCTATGGTTTAAATTAATTCAATATAGCTCCACTACTATTATAATTAATTATCTAGTTTGAGTGACTATTAGCTTGTTGGCTCTTATGAACTTAGCCATCTTATCTTTAATTCTAAGAGTTAAGAATATTAGGCTATTGGGGAGAAGCGATGCATCTACAATTGCGATTTTGGCACCCAGTCCGTTGAAGAGGATTCATAAAGTTATTTTGCTCACCTCTGTTAAATTAAACCAAGATTTTAATCTCTAATTCTTGATCTATAATCTATTACCTCTCTGCTATTATTATATGATTGCTCTCTATAAATATTATTGTTGCTGCTTTTAATGAGTATGGTTGGCTTGATCTGAATGATTATCAGAGCGTTGACTATTTAAAATTCCCTATTTCTCTACCTCTCTCTTGTAAGTGATTATCCTTAGTTGTTATGCATAGAATTAATATTGCGACCACTCAAATCATTTTGAACTCTAGGTTAAGTTTGTTAGTAATTGATGTTTTTAAATAGCTAAAGATGCCTATATAATTAGCGCTATTATTTCTCTTGCTATTATTCCATTAACAACCAAAAATGCTAAAATTATTACTGCCAAAAAGCTTGTCATTTATTTCGTCATTTCATGATACTAATTAATCGATATTTTGATTATTGTTGATGCTATTGTATGAATAGTTGTAGTCTTGATAATTATTGTTGCTGTTATTGCTTTGACTGTTAATGCTATTGTTGTGATAGTAGAACATGTTGAGATAGAAGCCGAATTTATAGTTGGTCATAAATGAATAAGTGGTCTCATTTAATTAATTAAGAAAGTAAAAGTATTGCTCTAACACTTTATAACTTTCAAATATTTTACCTAATGAAATTTTTAAACAAATAGCTTGAAAGGATATTTTAAATCTTTAAAAATACATTCCATTTTTTAAATTATAAGAAATTTTAGCAAATATTTTTAATAAAAATAGCCAAGGAATACTTTTTAAAATTCTTTTAGGACAATAATTTTAAATAGCAGAATAGATATTCCATATTTAATTAGGAAAAGACTTACTGAGTTTCTCTCAAGAATAATATTTGAGGTAAGTACTAATTAATTTAAATGAACAGTAAATTTATTTTTGAAAAAGATTTATGAGGATATTAAAATGGATAAACCAAATTGAACTTAAATATCTTTAACCTAGATGATTAAATTTTTTAAGAATATATTTTTACTCTTGTGGATATAATAAAAGCTAACATAGAGAAGATTAGGATAAATATTTGGATAAATGATGCAAGTATTCTTCATATTTAATTACCAAGGAGAGTTTTTTTTTAGAATTATAGTTCAAATTTTTTATTATTTTTAGAAAATTTAACCAACAACCTTAATTATCATAGAATCATATATCCTACTTTACTTATCTATAATTTCTAAAGTAAAATTATTCCTTTTAAATTATTTTAAGGATTAAAATATATTAAATATCTTTTATTTTTTAATATTCTTGCAATCTTCGATGTATGCTTTAAAATTTAAATTGAATATTTCTTTTGTACTGATCTCTTCATCTATTTTATTTGATTAGACTAGTTGAAATTGGTTTGAAGATATTTCCAAAGCAAATTTAAACGTTTAAAAAATATTTCAAATTTTTTATAAATTTTTTATAAATTTATTAATTTCACTTTTAATTTTATTCATCGAACTAAGATGATCAGATACACATAAGAATTCAAGCTTAAAAATGTGTTACGATCTAATTGACTTTAATATTTGTCACACAACTTACTTTCAATATCTGGAATAAATAGTATTAATTTTTGTTTAGAATCACCAAATATTTATTATTTAAATTTTAAACTTAGTAATCAAAATGATGTATGTTTAGACTTTATGAATTACAAGAAAACTTTTTTTTAATTAATAAAATAATTAAAAAAATAAAGCTTTTGGAATAAAGGAGCATTGTCACTTAGAGAGTTTGTAAAATAAGATGAACTAACATTCTGAATTATTTCTTGCCATATTCGTTAAACAATTTCATTTAAAAATTCATATCTTAGGGATTGAATTACCTCTTTAACTTTTGATTATATATAAGCGCATTATTCATTCTTTAGGATGATAAATTTTATGGAGGAATGTTTCTTGGTTAATCTCTCTATTAAACTTAATCCCTTTAATTTAGCTATCAACCTAAATAGCATTTCCGTTCCTTCTCATAGAACGAGGGTCATTTCTCTAATTTTAACTAATGAGATTCTGCTAAATCTTGAAACATCACTTTATTAGTTACGGTTGAGAAGTGGTTGCTCCATTTATCTGGCTTAGTTATTTTTATGGAGAGATTAGTTAACTTAACTGTGGTTATAGATCTATTGATTTTAAACAAAATTCCACTATCTTTCTCTACTATGCTACTATTGAAATTAGTTCGCCAATTCTGTTTTTTCATTCTAGCTAAGTTAGAAAGCATTCTAGGATGAGGCTGATGGTGAGAGAGATGGGATTCTTCAGAATTAGATGAGGAAGAAGAATAATTATCTTCGCGATGTCTACTTACAAATTCTCTACTCCTGGATCTTCATTTCGTTAAGGGATACTCTAATCACCACCTGTCCTATTTCTTGCCCTCTCATGATTATCATAACTTTAATGCTATTGATCCATCCAAAAATTTTAGCTATCTCTTATAGCATCATTGAATTTGCGAACAGCATTCCGATTTATTATATTCTAATTTATCCAATTCTGTGCTAATTCTCATATTCAAATTCCCATCAAATTTATGTCTACTAAAGGAGAGAACCATTGATTATCATTATAATTCTATTTTAACCTAATATTGCTAATGATTAAAGAGCATCCATATGTTTTTATAATTCGAAAATAGAATTCTTTATAGCAGGTGTAAAGTATGTTTATTTAAATATTTAAACATTTTATAATTTTGGCAATATTATAAATTATGAAGCTTTAAAATATCTTAAAAGATAGATATTTATATGTATATATTAGGATAAATTATATTCTTTTGTATTAGATAAGCTCATTAAAATATCCTATGTTTTATAATAGTTCACGATATCTATAAGAGATATGATAAATCATTTTTAAGGTAAAATAAATAATTAATAATATATCTTTGGTAGTTAAGAAATTATAGATATTTGCATATTCATATAAATTATATAACTTTGATGCTTATCTATATAATTTGTAATTAAATTGGTTTTTTCTCTCATCAGTATGTTTATCTCTTATTAAATATATAAGCTAATTTTAAGTTTGATAATAAGTCTAAGAATTATACTAACTATTAAGCACTATCAACTTCTGATAAAAAATAAAATGCCATTAAAAATGAAATGGTTTATTTATTGTATATAAAATATAATTATTAAGGAGCTAAAATTTGAATAAATTTTTTTACCTGACATATTATTTCAGGAAGAATAATTTTATAAAAATGTGGTTTGAAACTATTGAAATAATTTAATCTGGACAAATAATTGAATGGCCAATAAAACAGATACTATTAAAAGTACAACAAGTGAATCCTCGCCTATTTTACAAGATCAGTATCTTCCTCGAGGAGTAAGAGTGACCTCTGATGAACTAGCTGATTTTGAGAGCATCTTCAGTTAAGTTAGAAGTGACTATGAGGAAACAAGGAGGCCTTAGATTATAAACCAGGATAAAATTCAAAATACTAATCGTCAGAAACCTAATATGAATAAGAGATTTAATTTACTGATGACTAACAAAAACGTGTGGGCAAGTTTACCAAGGCAAAAGAAAAGCTAAAGC
This sequence comes from Tetmemena sp. SeJ-2015, assembly GCA_027382625.1. NCBI lineage: Eukaryota > Ciliophora > Spirotrichea > Sporadotrichida > Oxytrichidae > Tetmemena > Tetmemena sp. SeJ-2015. Next base: position 8,592 of record JAJKFJ010022123.1, on the reverse strand, counting down.
AGATAAGACAAATGAAAAGTCACTCCTCAGTCTCAGAAACAAATCACGCTGAATAGTCTCATAATTATATTTGATATAATTAGGAGAGCTTTAAACATCTACAGAAAGTTCAGAAAATATCCAAAAATAAATAAAATATCTGGCTCTAGCAGATATAGGACTCATGGTCGCTAGCCTTCCTGCCAGTAAAAGTAATCAAGAGCAAACCTAAAATAGTCCTTCAAATTTGAGCGAAAACGATTCTGAAAATCAAAATCAACATTCCAACAAGAAAGGGGTGCTTAGGTATTTTAAAGACAAGCATAGTGGAAAGCTAAAGACTCCAAAGGCAGCTATTTAAAGATTTAAGGAGAGGTAATTACAGAGCGAGCACGATATTAAATTCCTAAATCAACTTGTATATTCACTTTTTTTTCAAACATACCTCATATTATTGTACTTTAAAAAGACATAGCTTTTGATAAGAGGGATAAAATTATCATTGAGCAGGTGAAGAAACAACTTTTTAAGAATAAAGAAGTGAGGAAAAAGAGAGAACAAACTTACCTTGCTTTTGGGGCTGTCTTTTTTATTGGAATAGCTAACGTCGGTATGATCCCACTGAAATATAAGCTGCCCTTATTAGCATGCTTTTTTTAAAAATAAATCTCCTTTAATTTATAAAAGTAATGCTCAGGGACATTATTGTACAGCTGGTACAGAATTTAATCTATCGAGAACTAACACTAAGAGTCATCTAGGATGATGAAATTGTTATCTAGTTCCTTGAATACTGGCCCTGGAAAGGCTGCTGCATACTACCTCTTTAAGCACTCTATAAATCGAGGAATCAAATACTTAGAGAGGAAGGAATCGATCAGGTAAAGGCAAGGCATACAGGATGAAGATTTAGACACTAGAGACCGACTTGGATTAATTTTTGGACACAGACTCAAAGATATTGTTGAATCAAATGAAAGAAAGAAAAAAGATTGAGTACCCGAGGTTGAGTTTAAATCAACTTTATTATAAAAAATGCTTAAGCATTTATTGAATGACAGCAAATATTCAAATTTATTAACTTCTACTCGCATTATAAAGTATGACTAATTTTAATTTGGCTAAATTTTATTGATAATTAAAGCACAAGTTATCAGGAATCTTTCTAAGGTCTTTTAGGGTAAGGTCTAAACTTTGGTTTATAAGAATTTTGAGCCATATTATCGAATGGTGATTTTCTTTTCTTAATATCTTGTTATCAGTAGGAGGAAGCTGGAATTTAACTTATTTAACTTATTTTTGTTTCCGATTACAATCAACACACTCTGGGCTCTTCTTCACTATAGTCTTTGGTGGCTTTTAATAAGATTCCTAAGTACTATCATGATCTATAAAGGATGAAACATTCTCGCTGTTAATTAATTCATTAATAGGGAGATTTGAAGCATAAGCATTAGAAGAGTTAGAAATAATTCTTTAATTTGTCCCATTTTATATCGATTGAATGTACTTCTCTGAAGTTCGAGTGTATTGTTAGTTATGTGTATTTATTATAGGAGGACGTGAATTAATCTCTCCTCTCTCTTCAACTCTGTAGTAGAATTATTTCTAAGTAAGTCCTAATTATTTCCTAGCTAGCTTATTTGGCTGCAATATTTATCTTTTTTATTGAGCTAATGGCTAATCACAAACTATTTAAGCATCTGGATTAAAGGTAAAATTCTAACCTCCTTGATTTGCTCTATGATGATTTCTTATTCTCCTCATATTTTAAGGTCTCTCTCTTTGGCCACGACTTCTTGATCTTATAATTCTGTTGGCTATTGATTGCTCTATTAAGGTTGTAAGGACAACTAAGTAGTTGAAATTAAATTCTTGACTTGAGGTTATGGATTAGTTTGATTCAACCAATTCAAACTCTTTTGAAATATGTTACATCTCCCGTAAAATTTGACATGATAGCAGTTAAGAAGTTTCTGTTTTCTTATTGATCCTAAACTTGCTCGTTTTTATTTATCTTTGGCTAATTGTGAGCATGTTTTAATTGTTCTATTAGTTGTGTGTAAATGTTGTTGGTTGAAGTGGACTTGCTCCCATTTAAAATCTTTACAAAACTAAAACCAAATTTGCAAGTGCTTAAGAAAGGAAGATTGTCTAAATATTTAAAAAATAGCGAACCATCACGAATCTAAATATCTCGAATTCTATCATTATGTATTCTTCTAAAATTGGTAAAATCAAAGCTTTTAGTTTATAAATTTGATTTAATAAATCTTTAGTTAAAATTTTATTTAATTTAAATATTAATTCTAGTTAGCTTATATTTCAATAAAATATATTTTGACTGATAACTAGAACTAAATGTAAGTTCAGTTAATTATAGTTGGGAACATATTTTTCCATCAAATTAACTTAAAATTATAAGGGTAAATTAGGATAAGGTTTAGTATCGCAATTTAAATTAGTTCAATATTTTTAGAGCTTATTAAATCTCGATTCTTTACTATAAATAAAAGAGCTATATTCTGAGATTTATCAGTATAACACAAAACACAATTAAGCTTATACAACACGATTTAAATTTTCAATCGAGCAGTGTTCTGGAGAAACTCAAAGAAGAAACTCATTCTTATTTTGAATTAGTAGAAAACAAAATGCAGAGCTTAAGACATTCATTATCTTAATTTCATATATCCCATTTTCCTCAATGCATTGTTATAAAATCGGTTTTAATTTAATTATTCATTATATTAAAAATATAATCTTAAAAATGAGTAAAGTATTTTATCTGGAATAATTAGCTAAATTGGCTTGTTTTAATAGTTATAATTTGAAATTTTTTAATTGAGTTAATAGGGAAACTAAAAAGTGACATTCAGAAAGAGGCACGATTGATAGAAGTTTATGAAGAAATTATCTAGTTTATGAGATTAAGCTTGATTTAAAAACTATAAGACTATACTATCATAAATTTACTTTTCTTAAGGGAGATTAATTTTCCACTCTAAACATACAATAGCCATAATTAAGCTTTAGAGTTAAGAGCTCATCAGGAAGCAAAAATACTATTGGTCATCTACATGAAGCTCAACCCAAATTTTATTATGTAGTAGGGGATTGAGAATCTGGTCAATTCTTTCTGGAATACGAATTTTAAGCCATACTATAATAAGGAGACCATCTAGCATTGTTTATTTCGTTACCTCTCTATTGTGATTGTCTCATTTAATTAAGTGATCATGATTAATGAGCTTAATAATACTAAGCAAAGATAATTTGACTAGAAAGGCTTTCAGCATCTTGCTGCTGAGGGATAGAACCTTATGAGCCTGTTGCGTATCGATTCTGAGAGAAAGAACCTGAAGATCCGGTTCCAATAACAGGCTGCGAATCACTGTTTGAGGAGTTAGCTCCATCATTGATGTTTGGTTCATTAGCGCCATCATATCTTTGATCCTGATTCTATTATCTAGAGGCTGCAGCTTTGTTCAAACGTCTGTTAGTTCCATCTCGAATAGAGTTATTGTAGATCTATGCACTATTTTGATAATCCCTATTTTCTTTCATTCTTACTAAGCTTGAGTTTTGATTGAAATTTCTCTAAGGAATTTGAGGCTAGCTTCTTTCATTAGCAAGTGTTGATCCGCACTGCTGATTAGCTGATCGATCGTTGAATTGATTATTATTAGAAAAGCGAAATCTATTCTCTTACTCATCACGCTCTCTTCCATCTTGATGATGGTGTTGCTGCTATAATTAATTTCTTGCAGAGTAAGATCTGTCATTATAGATGGACTCGCGACTTCGAGATCTTTCTGGTCTCATTCTCGGTTAATTTTCTGAATCCTCAATGGATGATGATTATTCAGTTGATGGATTAGCAACCGGTTGAGGACTCTAATTTGCTCCAGTTATCCAGTTCCATAAGGCTGCCGAATTCAATATAAAGTTATCCTATCTTTTATATTAAGTAACCTAAACATTATAAGTATTATTGATATTATGATTGGGCTGTTGATGGTTGTAAGTAATGACAGGTGACTCACTTATAGTGCTTTGAATGTTTAGGAAGTTAAATGTGCCGATTGTGATTCCCATCAGTTTTAGTCATCTTTAGTGAGGTTGAATGATTTGGTAATAGACTTAATTTTCTAATTTTAAATGTTTGAAAATAATTATCTCAGTCCAAATTAATTCCCCAACAACATTATGCTTTGCTAATTTACAGCAATAAGATTTTAATATTTTTTATTTTTAGAAATTTTATTTAATCAAGAACTTATCATTTTAATTCTTAATTCAATTAATATAGTGAATTTTAAAATTCATTATAATATAATCAAAAACTTGAATTAAATTGATATTTTTAATATAAATATTTTCCGATGAGAATAAAATTTCTTTCATAGGATAAATACTACTCGTAGAAATTGACAATTAGTTATGAGATGTTTTAATTAAATTATTATTTCTAAAAGTCTTTCATTTAAAGCTTAAATAAATATTAAATTTAAATAAAAATAAAAAAATATAATTTTTATTCATAGTGATTTTTAATCATCCTGACAAATAATTTATGTATTTAGTAAAAGAGTACAACTCCTATTTTCTATCATTAAAAATTTAAAGAATACAGAAAATTATAATTAATCCATAGTTTATTCCATTGACATGTAATATTTTTAATTATTAAAAGAAATGTATATTATATACAAAATCTCATTTAAATGAATTTTGATCATTAAAATTCAGTTATATATTGTCAAATATATTTAAAGTGTGCTTTATTCTTCTTTTTTAAAATTTAAATCAAGATTTTTTTAATTAAATTTAAGCAAGAATAAACTATTAAAATAAAAAAAGTTATTATCCGACTGAAATATTTTTAGGTATCTCAATAATATTTCTAAAAAAGTCAGATAAATAAAAAGAATATAAAATATAAATTTTGATTCAATAGATTTATTTTATCCAAAAGTTATTTTAATCAAAAATATTTTTTAAATATTCAAAAAATCTTTTTAGCTCGACTTTTAAGGTATTAAATTAGATTTAGATAGAAAGTCATATTTCCTCAATAATCATAGCTGTCACTTGAATAATGACTATAATAATCATCGTAATTATAAATATCTCTATATGAATTTTATTCTTAATACTCTCTTTGTTATTATAGATATCTAAATTAAGAAAGTTGTTGGCTCTAATTATTTACCTCTTGCAATCTTTAAGATGACTAATGAACCTAAATTTATGGCTATTATTACTAATTTTATTATCTTTCTTCTAAACGCTGATCATCATTATTGTAACCTCCTCTTTAAATCTGAATAGATTAACCCTGACTAGAATTGATGCACTGAATTCGTAAATCTCTATTTGAATCTCTTACTTATATTTGCTATACCATTTACTCTTACCCTCTGTAAAAACGGCGATCTTGGTTTTAACTTTGACTTTGCTACTATTGATAATGAGGTGCTATATTGTTCTAATTTCTGTGAGATTATCTCTCTCCCCTTTCATACTCTCTGCTCCTAGATCTTCTAATTCTTTCTTCTCTCCTTTCAATTCTATCTTCTTATCTACTTTAATGCTATCTGCTTTCCCTGTGATGGCTTGAGTAATGATGATGATGATTTTAATTTTGATTTTGTTATTCCTATATTGCATTATGTCTTCGAGATCATTAATTGAAGTCTACAACTCCAATTTGATTCTGATCTAAGCTAAATCGATAACCTCGATTATTAAAGCTCAATCTACATTGACTATTATTCAAGTTTACATTCAAGCTAAAGTTAAACAGACTCCATTAAATAGAAACACGCAAATCTTCCGCCTCTTCGTCTACAGATATATTTAATCCCATTTACAAACCAAAATATTCATATCATCTAAAATATCAATCCTTCAGAACCTACCAATATTCAATTATTCTTTAAATATTTCAATCATATTTTTTTTTATTTTAGATATTTTAACAAAGCGACTGCCTGTTAATCTTTCTGCATAAATTATTAAATCTGATCTTAGATTTTATAAAACTCTGATTTATTTTCAGCATAATTTATAGAATTACTATTTTTATAGCTCATTCATCATAGATAAATTAGTTTCCACTACTTTTATGCATGTCTTCCTTTAGATTCTTAATTTAGAGGAATAATCGAAAATCAGATTTATTCTTTAAATTTTCCAATTGTTACTGAGAAATTTGTGGTTAATCATAACTAAATCAAAGATATATTTAAATTACACACTTAGTTAAAGAACTAATTCCTAAAAATATAAATATAAATATGAATATTTAAAATAAGTGCGTAAGCATTATTTAGCTGGATAGAATCGCTATATAGATCTTTAAAGAATAATTTAAATTAGTTTTTATAGTTTGGAAATAATCTGCATCAGTATAAATAGTTATTCATTTTTCCTTCTGCTAGCTTAATTCTCATTTTTCATACATCTATTTTTATAAATAAAAGAAATAGCATTGTGAGATAATATAACATCACAATTATAAATATTTATTACCTAATTTTACTCGAAGATATTCACAATATAAGTATGTTAATTTTTCATTTGTTATGTAGTCTCATCATTTTTATATTAAATGTTTTCATATATTCGTCGACCCGATAAATAAATTCAAATGGGATTTAATATTTGAAATTGAAATCTTATTTCTTTCATTTAAAAATTATATTAAATATTTGAATTTAATTTTGTTACTGATTCATTCTAATCTTAAATTTTTCTTATTACAAATTTTTTATTTATTTATTTTTTAAAAAGAATGATTGAATTATTATTTAAAATGTCTTAATAAGTAGCTTTAAATAATTTATTAATTTTAAAACTATTCTTAAAATCACAAATTATCAACTACGAAAGCTTTATCTAAAATAAATTTTACTCATTTCTTTACAACGCACATTGATTAAATTTAAAGTTAAAAATTAAAAATGCTACACATATGATTACTATCTTTAATTAAAAAATATATTATTATGTTTTGAAATTAAATATATTTTTGAGTGATGTAATAGAAGAAAATTACAGCTTGAAATATCAAACATTTACAAATTGAATATGATTGCTTTAGTATAAAATAATAATTTATTTTGAAAGATAAATTTTAAATATTGAAAAATTATTCTTTCTTTCTTGAATTATAAAAATGTTGCGAGGTTCAGTTAATTTTATTATTAAATTGGCCTGATATAAATGGGTATAGTAGCTCTTTTATATAAATAATAATTATATCTTTGCTTATGAAATTGATATTATTTTGTTGAAAATTTGTTGATAAAATATATAAAGTAAAATTTCAATTATATTTAATTTAAGCAATTTACATCTATAAAATTTGATTTACAAAGTCTATAGATAATGATATTTGGTAAATTTAAAGTGATAAGTTAATCACTGAAGCAAGATAAATATTAGAATTGATTTAATTGTGTTTTGAAATGGAGAGATCTAACTAAAGTCCGATAAGATAGAGTATTATACCCTTTGTACCTGATACTTAGTACTATCATTCATTTATTTTTCATAAATTATTTTAGCAGCCTAAATTTCCAGAGTGACCAGTAAAGAGCATAAGGAGCAGCTAAATTACTTTATAATATTTAATTTGAGCTGCGCAGAATAACATGCAAGCTTAGAGTATGATAAGAGGAGATGAATTTGCAGCTATGATGCAATCAGATGCCATGAATCTAGATGGTGATGAGTTACACTCGGCTTCACTTCCCCTCCACGGATAGAACCCACATCTCAGTTAGCTTATCAATGAAAGCTAAAGTGTCTACTATCCACAGGGTAGCTTAATAAACACATGTTAAATTGCTTTTTAAATATTTGCTTTGGAGTAAATGGAAGATAGTTTCAGCTCCTTAGAATCCTTTTCAAAACTTCCATGGTCAGCCTTTGCTAAATTCAGATATCCAAGCTTCTATGATTTTGAATCAACCTGCTATAGATTCTAGACAGTCGATCCAAAATACCTATGGATCCCAATTAGGAGTGGGATCTATTCAAAATCAGATCAATTCTCTTTAAATTAACACTCAAACTGTCAGGCCTTCAACCTTCAGTGGCTTCAGTGCTAATTAATCAAGACAAGCTAGTCCTTTTAACCAGGCTCATTAGCGAATGGGATTTAATCCTTAGCCTGGAATTGGTCAATTTCAAAATAGATAGACCATGCACTACTAAGTATCGAACCAGAATGAACTCTTTGAATAAGTTCTAGCCAATTAAGAACATAAATTTATCCCTTTATTATTAAAGAAGGCTTAAACAAACCGATGGTGAGAGGATCAACACTTCCTACTTAATTCCACAACTTGAATCCAAATTTTCTACCACTTTCTGAGGACTAATATTCTCATTAGCAGGCTCCTCTTTACTGTGGGCTTCATGGCTTGATGCTTGAATTTTTCTGTTTCGATGACAAGCAACGCATCTGCTAGGAGTGTGTTTGCAATCAGCATAAGACTCATAGATTCAATTTCGTAAATGTCTGCGCCACTATCAATAAAGAGCTCTTAGATAAGCTCAAAGAAAAGTTATAAACCACAATAAGCTATTATTATTTTATTC
>JAJKFJ010022119.1:0-93221 GCA_027382625.1 Tetmemena sp. SeJ-2015 | reverse complement strand
AAAGGGGAAAATAGTTTTAAGATCAAAGACGAAAATCGCGGGGCTATTTTTTCAGATCTTAATGCTAGAAGTTTTCCTTGAAACCTGAGTTTGCCTGTCGAGAGAAAAGTGAGTGAGTCCACTTTGCAGAAGTGAAAAACAAGTGTAAGGAAATACTTAGAAGTTTGGAGATCTACTAGAGCAATTGATTAAAAAGTGTCATTTACCTTCAATGAGCGGTTGAGAGCGCATAATAGCGACCAAACCAATCTACTTGACAAGAATAGCCACACAAGAGCGGAAGCTAAAGATGAGATTTTAAACTTGATACCTCTTAGCTTAATTCCTTCACATTATCATGTCTTGATAAAATTATGGGAGGAGATAAAGATGAAATTGTGGAATTTGAGATGAATTTAAATGAGACACAAATTCACTAGAAATAAGATATTGTGAAGATTAAGATACACTTTGGCAATGCTGTTATTCTCGAAATATTTATAGTTTTCTATTATTTTCATTAAATTTTGGTTATAATTTCTGCTTCTGTTCCAGTATGAATGGTCCAAATAACTTGAGTTAGCATAACTGCATATCATCTTTAAATTCATAAACTTGCTTCGAGTGTTCTCCAATGCTTTTCTCTTGATGAAACTATAAAATTTCTTAAAAATTACTGTTTTTCACATAAAATATTATTGATTTTGCTAACGAGTGTCTGTTTTTTGTTAAGTCTTAAAATTAATTTAATTTAGAAAAACTTAATTACTTACTAATAATTACCATAAAATAATTAAGAATCTGCAAAAAAGAATTAAGCAAGAAATTATTTAATAATGAAATAATTTAAAAGTGTAATTAAAACTTTTTCCTTTAAAAGTTAATTGAACTTAATAATTCTCTTAATAAATGAAAGTGATTAATTAAATAAGTATTCTTAATTAATTTTTATTTCAACAATTAAATATAGAAAGCAATAACTGAATAGCACTATCTTGGCAAACTTCAGATTTTCTAAATGATTCTGAAAACTCGGACTTCACTTAACCTCTGAAACTTCAGCTTTGGTGATTCTAAATTTTGAAGGGGTTACTGCAACTTTATCAACAGCTCTCACTCTATTTTGGTGACTTAGTATGAAAAATAGAAGAGATGACTCATGATGTCTCTGAACTTTGAAAAGATGCCATGAGTTTGCAACTAAAAGTAAAGCATTCAGGTTAAAAGCAAACACTCTCTATCGTATATTAGATTTGCATTTAAAATTCATCTCAAATTCCACAATTACATCTTTATTATGAGTTAATTTATATTTTAAATTTAAATTATTTGAGTGGATCCTCACTCCATCCTCTCACTGAATGGTATCTGCTTCAGTCTTCATTGATGATACCTACAGAGTGCTGTTGCATGCTGCTGTAATATTCGTGCTTGTCTACGTACTACTGAAGCTCAATGACTTCTTTTATTCTACTCTAGATATTGTTGATTACTCTTGCTGAGAAGCTTCTCACTTGTTTCAACTCTTCCAGTATCTTTTAATTTCTCTTGAGACTAGATGAGTTTTCAGCAGTAAAACTGATCTTCATTTTTTACCTAGAAAAAATCATAATTAAAAATAATTACTCTAAAATGAAGGTTTTAAGTGAATGCGTAAGCAATTTTTGATCTCATATACACACTGAAATTTTGCTTTTATTAAACATCTCCCTCCGAGTTTGTTTATCCGAATTGAGCTTTGCTGAGACACCATCCTTTACCAGCGAAAGTATGACATTGCAGAATAATTTCTTTTTGAGATGGAGCCAGTAACTCAAGTTAGGGAAGTATACAAGTATCCGAAGGGACTTCTGAATGAAGTTCTTAAACTCATGAGCCGTCAGGCCTTCTATATGGTGCACTGACTATGATTTCGTTCCTTTTCAATTACTTGACAAATGTTGGCACTAGAAGCCTTACTTTATTCTCTTCATTTATGATGCATTTGAGGAAGTGCACATTAGTACAGGCAAGCTTCGACCAGTTGCCTCTACAGTCTTGAACCAGAAAGTCGTAGAGCTCCTTCTTGCACCCAATCTCCTCTCTCACAATGTCCACAGTCAAACTTTAGTATTTAATCTGAGGGCTCTGATCACCTTAATTAATGGTAAAGATAATTAAGTTATTTTTTGTTGGCACACCTTATAATGGTCGACCAACTCAGAAAGTAAATCAATCGTGGAGAATGAGAATTGTTTACACATTTAAAAATAAATCATTTAAAAAGAGTCAAGTCGAAGATTCCTAATTTCTTCAGAAGAAAATGATCCACTAGCAATTTCAGAAGTGAATCAGATTACGACTAAATAAAAGTAGATGGATCTGTAAGAGACTAACCAAGCTGGCAAAGAGTACACCAATTATCATCGTTCTTGATAACTTAGGCGGGGGTGAACTTTGGCCTACAAAAGGGTTTACAATCGCATAAGTGATTATAGCTCTTTTGGAGGGAATGCTCTTGTGATATATTATCTCTTTGGCTGATTGTAGCTTGGTGATGGATCTGAGGAAAAAAATTAATCAGAGGGAAAACTGACCTTAGGAATTGAGAATCAGATCTTGAACAGTCTTAAATTTTCAAAAGTGTTTTAAAAGTTATTTAATATTTCCATTTATTCAGTCTCCCTGCTTGTAATCTCGCTCAAACTATTTTTAAAATCAAGTTAGGCACTTTAAAGATCTGCAGGAGTACAAAACATTAAAATAAAGGATAAAAATGTTCAAGAAATTGCGATTGCCTCCTCAAATCACTGTAGCACAACTCATATCACAAGGATAGCCTCAAATCTTAGAAAGCTCGATGAACGTATGAATAGGATTACAGACTTTAGACAAGAATCTCATCTCAACGCTAGAAAGATGTAGTGAGTATCTCTCTTCAAGATGTTGAAATGATTGAAAAGCCATATTATTTTAAGCGAATGTATAGCCTGAGTTGTAGAGGTAAGGCTTTAATCTTCAACAAACATGAAAAAGAGTGAAGGGCAGTAGACTAAGTTAGTTATTGCATTAGCAAATTTGAGTCAGGGCGGGTAAATAAACTTTGTGACAACATCTGAACGAAGGATTATAATTGAGTTATAAGAAAATCAGCTTCCTATCCCATTGCACAAATCTATTAATCTGCCGCAAAGAGTGGTATTTCGCTGCCTACTTCTTTATTAAACTTTTTTGTTGAAGCAAAGCTATCATTATAGGATGAATATGAAAGGGTGATGGTCAGATGATAAAAAGCTAAATAAATTATATCAGAACTCTAATTAGAGGGATCTATTCGTAATTCCGCTTACACTGATAAATAGCCTTAATTTAAGTAATATCCTAATTAAAGTTTAATTATGTAACTGTTTCTCAACAAAATTAATATGGTTTAATTATCTTAATTCACTTTAATTGAATATTAGTGGATATGTTTATATTAAGGTGTATCAATCTCAAAAACTAAACTCTATTTTTTATAAATTCACCAATATTCACCAATCTATCAAATTATAAAAATCTAATACATTATTCTATCTGTTAGTAGGTTTTATATTTATATATCATTTAAACCAGGTCTATCAAATATATTGTAAAGATCAGTCCAGTTAAAATGGCAATTTAAATTAAATTAAATTTTAAGATCGGGCTAGCATGAGAAAAAGATCATATATAATGGAATGGAGACAGCAAAAATATTTATTTGTCAAAGACTACAATAAGAGGAAAAACTAATTCCTCTTCAGAATCACTGAATCAGTTTCAGATGGATCATTGTTTGAGAGAGAGAGAGAGAGAGAGAGAGTCTTGATTAAATATATCAAGGAAGTAGACTTCAAAAATTTATACTACATCAAATTGCAACATAGTACGTAACTCTCTTTGTCGAGCCTAGCGTAAAAAGACTCTCCAAAAGCTATTTTAACAGTGGGTGATATTTTGGCTGCCAAAGATCCCCGCATAGAGCATCTCTAGGAGAGAATTAAAAAATGCAGCACAAGAGGAAGGAGGATTGCAGGTGGTTAGAGGAAGTGAGGACCACATTCTCACTTTTCAAATTCCTAATGTGATTAGAACTGCCCCCCACGAGGCTGAGCACGAGCTTGTAAGAAGAGAAAGCAAGGTCATTTTTTATTCCCTTGCTGAGCTTAAATGAGGAGAGGCCAGATCTTTCAGCAACTTGTATTATTAAAGTATGGAAGACGTCTTAATTGTTTCCTGATTGGCTAGAGAGGAGAGTGTTCTTGAAAATAATATATAATAACATAAAATGCAATAGTATAAATAGCGCAGCCTGATCAATCATCTCTGGTTTGTACATTGAGTCCACTACTTCAAGAATATAAAAGACAATGAGACATGTGTGAATGATTGGTACTTGGTGGATATAAACTTATTGGAGGTGTTGAACTGGCTTTAAAAAATGATTTTTGGTTTGGTTGACAAAAAAATGTATTATTTTTGGATATATAGAGACTAAAATGTTTGCAAATAAACTCTGATGAGATAGATATATAGAAGAGATATTTCTGTATGAGAAGAAAGCTCTTGGAAACTTCTTTACAGTACATAAAGGATTAGAAGGTCGAAGGGGGGTCTGTCTCTCAATAATGAACGAGATAAATATACTTCACTTCCTAGGCAAACGAAATTTGTCAAGGATGAGACTACTTATGCAGAGCGAAGACTAATCCAGCCAATATCAAGCATGACTTAGCGGAGATAAGATGCCATGGTAGCGAAATAATCGTCTCTTCAAACAATGACCCCTGGAGTCTCTCAATAGTGAGCACTTCGAGTCCTTCAAGACAAGAATAATATTTTTGAAGATGATTAAAGAGGAGATAGGAAGGGTGCCAGAGAAAAGATGGAAGAATTCACAGAAGCTTACACTCAAGATGCCACAATGCAGAAAGGAAGCGCAATGGAATGATCGATTAAAAATGATTTCGCATTTAGAACTGCTTGAAGTTTTTCTTCTTTTTTAAGCCCTTTCTTCATTGAGCTCTGCTCTTCATGTGTCTTAAGTTATTAAATAATATTAATTTAAATTTTATTGTTAAAGGTGCATTTCAGAGCTTTCTTAAGATAATTTCTTATTGGTGGATTGGTAGAAATGAGAGTTAGAGTAGTTTAGATCAGTACGCCTTAACTTAAACAAGTCAACCAATTCCACTCATCATTTTTTTCTTACAAAATTAATTTATTATTCTGATATAAATCACATTTTTAAAAACAGCGGTATATAATAAATTTTAAATTATTAAATTAAAAAGAGTTTCAAACAGTAGGGTAATTGAAAGCTTGAGTATTCGGAATTATTGTATCAACCGAAGATAATCCTTTCGTATTATTAATCTCTAATATTAATGAGAGTTAGCTTCACTACACTCCGAATTTGAAGGGAGAAGTAAGGACAACAAACATTTTCTATTTAATCTTAACTGCTCTAATAGATAAGCATAATAGCGGCCTTTATAAGTAATGATAAAGTATAATATACCATAACCAAGGCATAAGCAACTGTTTATCTTTGTGCTAGTTCTTACTTAAGTTGTTCGAGCACCTTAACTATTAGGACCCAGGCTGGAGATAGAAAATCATATATTCTCCTCAATCATGTCTCTTACCACATGAGCTCTTATCAACTAGAAATACTTCAAATCCTACATTTCCTTTCCTCTTTTTCGGGCCCAAAAACAATTTTAAGCTTGCCTCTTTTGAAAGATTCATAAAGCAAAAAGGCTTAATCTGTGTTCCAAAGAAAATCTGATTGGGCAAATAAATTAAATGCAAGAGAGGTAGAGAAACTAAATGCAAAATATCTTCAAAAGTCTATAAGACCATACGATAAATTCTCTTATAAGACGATCATTTAACTCCTATTCGCCACTGTCTGTGCAAGCAGAGATTTCCGAATATATAAAAAGTTTATTCCTTCAAAAAAATTAGCTCTTCAGTCTTTACACTTCGGTATCCTTCTTTCTCTCCTAATTGGTTGAACTTCCTCCTTGCGTTGGGATTTCAAAAAGAGAGGGCAAATAGTGAGTAGAGTAGTCAGTAACGCAAACTCTGAGAGAAACATTATAAGATATATTTTTTTATAAATAAATTGACATTTTTGTAAAATACACGTATAAAAATATAGACGTACTTTGAGCTTATTTTTGCATTTCTTTCATCATTTTTCAATTTCTATATTTATTTGAAATTTTCAGGCCTTTGTTTATTTCAATGTAGTAAGGGTAATGCTTTCTGGATACCCTCATTTAGCTTATCTAATAAATAGAAAACTAAATAATATAGCTAAGCAAATAAAATTAAAATAAATGAATAGTGGTTTTAGATTAGGTTAAAATTACTCATATTTATTACATTTTATATATGGCTGGACTCAAAGCTGGCAGACATTTGTTTGGGCTTGTGGACATCGAGTGGTAAGTTGGCTTAGAGAAGCGAGAGTTGGCTACGACTACTGGAAAAGAGGTCAAAGCGATTACCGATACAGGCTTACTTCTTATGAGCACATCCTGAGTTCCACTACCGGGAAGCAGAGAGCAAGCTTTTCTTAGACCTATCTGCTAGGCAATAAGTCTTGACACCCCGAGGTTCCCTAGTGCCCGAGCTCCCAGTAAAGGAGGGTTTGAATGGCAAATATTCTTCCCTTTGCTGAGAATGATAACGCCCGAGTCTTCATGTCAGCAATTATAGTAATCCAAGCGTTGGCAGCAGTAAAATGGCTAGAGAGTGCCGAATCAGCAACAAAGGTTTTGCAGCTCCATAAGGACTAAGGCCTTATCTATTCAGGAAGTAGACATATTTAATAACCTTACTCCTTTTAATAGATAAGTCAATCATCTCGATATTAAATATATAAGCCACAACTGCTAGGTAATAAACAATTAATGGATTTAATAATCTCATCACTTATTAATTAGAGATGTACTATGACGGAAGTTCTCTAATAATTATATTTAATTATTTATTGAGGGGTTTACTTACATTTCAAAGAGAAATAAGCAATATCAATTAGAGTAATTATTTTGAGAGTTACAGAGAATTCAAAAATTTGTGTAATACAAAGCTATCCTCCCCATCACAGCTGAATAATAAAAGAAATAATTATATATTTGCGATTAAGATTACGTTTTATTCTCTATTAAATTCAGCTGAATTATCAATATTGCAAGTCAGTCTCGAGTAATCAGATTAGCCTGAAAGTATAGGCAGGACTTCTAAGAGCAAAATATGTTTCAATTGATAAAGGAAAGGATCATGAATTGAGCATTTGATTAAAGAAAGAGAGTTCCTATTAAATTTTAGGAAAATTAAATATTTTAAACTCACAATAACTGAGTAAATAGCCAGATCCTCTCATCTTTCATAGGGATCGAAAATATTATTGCTGCCTGATCCAAAGGCTCTTTAGTGATTGCTCTTTCCTCCATAAACTTTGCGCTCGAAATCTAACTTGGCTGTGCTAACTTTCTCTAACAAACTTTCTTAGCTACTTTCATCCTAAAATTTATTTATCTGTTTATACTACACTTTTCTTAGTTTAGTGTATATTGCGTCCAGAGCTTATTCCCTAAAACATTGTTAAAAGGCGCCAAGCCTTGTAAACTCGAAAGAAGCTTTACCAAACAACTCTAATATGACACTTTATAAATAGTTATGGAAGACTCATTACTAAAGTCTTAGAACTTTATTGATCTAGATATTAGATATGGAACAAGGAGAAGCAGCATGAAAGGACAAACTATCGTCGAGAGATGATGAATCATTTCAAAGATGAGCCCACTAATTCATAAGCTGATTTTGGAATCTTTCTAACAACGACTTCGCGTTATGTATTAGGAAGCATTTAGATCATTCGGATGTCGTCCTAACTAGCTCCCTTGGACAAGATGAAAGTAGGCTTACTGAGCCAGGGGCTTCTTCTTACTCAGTAGTGATATTACTAATTTAATCAATAAATTTTAGAATTATAAAATTTAATAGCTAAATCTTTAAAGATATAATTTGAAATGCTTGCTGACATAACTTTATTTTTAATTTTTGATAGAGAAGGTAGGACCATAAATTATGATATGAATCAGGTTAATCTTTCAAGATGTTGAAACTCTAAATCATAATTCAATTCAGATAGAAGGTGCCCTGTTCAGCTTAATATACACTCTCAAAAGGCTTCTCAAAATTTGAGATCTCTAAATACGATCTCCAAATAAGGAGAAGCACTTAGAGAAAAACAACTACACCTATCAATTAAAATTAAAAATCTAAAGCCTCAATGACTCTTAAATAGTAAGAGAAGACTTTTTAAGGAAATAAAAGATCTAATTCATATAAATTGAGATCTAATTAAATAATTTTAATCTTGCAGATCAATCTTGTCAGAGACAAGCTCCATTAATATATGATACTATATATTAATACTTGAAAACAAATATCTAAAGCAGTTTATAAGATCGCTTTAAATTTATAATTTACAAAAGTAGCGATTAAAGAGATAAATAACCAAAGAAATATAAAAATGGCTGAAACAAAATAAAAAATGCAAAAATTTAAAATAAGAGTAGAGAACAACTTCATAATTATAAAAGTGAGAACGAACAAATTACGGCAGTGCTAAAATTGAGGACATAATTATCATTAGAAGATTATTGAAGCCCATGTCATTGCTAGAAAATGTACGCGAGAGAAAGGTTTTCAATCGATCAGGGTTAAAAGTAGCTCGAGGAGCATTTGGAGGCTTATCTTAAATAGTCCTGCGAAAGAGCAAGCTTAAAAGAGTAGATTGAGGAAGAGAAAGTTGGTACGCAGAAATTAATTAATTAGTAATAAGCTGGAAAATAAATTTAATGGGGAGCAAAATTTGAAAGCTTCTGATTTAAAGGGGTTTATTTTTTAATTTTTTGATGGAGTTAAGGGGCGAGGCAGCCAAAATAAAGTGGATATGGAGACTCCAGGTTCTCAAACATTTCAGAGATGGCTTAGAAACATCTAAATCAATAAAATTGCAACTTCTAGAAGAAGGTGTCCCTACAGTCAGCTTAATATATCAGCCAGTCTCTAATTTAAAGTTGCTTCTCATTCAGAATGTATGAGATACAATCATAAACTGACTGATCTCCAAAATGAAGGACGAAGCACTTAGAGAAAAACAACTCATCACCCAAAATGTTAAAACTTCCTAAGTGCAATTCAATTAAACATTAAAAACTAGAAGCACAGGTCAAGATGACTCTTAAATAAGTAAGAGAAGACTCCTATTATAAGGAAGAG
The DNA here is from genome assembly GCA_027382625.1 of Tetmemena sp. SeJ-2015. Classification (NCBI taxonomy): domain Eukaryota; phylum Ciliophora; class Spirotrichea; order Sporadotrichida; family Oxytrichidae; genus Tetmemena; species Tetmemena sp. SeJ-2015. The sequence goes on along the minus strand of JAJKFJ010022119.1, from coordinate 83,939 downwards.
TGAAAAGATGGCAGGGATTATTATAGAATTAGAGATTCTTTATTCAAATAATTTTCAACTGCCTTAGAGAACAGATCAATCTTGTACAGAGACGACAGCTCCCACTTCAATATATGATACTATATATTAATACTCTGAAATAAACAAATATCTAAAGCAGTTTATAAATCCGCTTAAATATAATTTCACAGAAAAGAAGGATTAGAAGAGATAAATAACCAAAGAAATATAAAAATGGCTGAAACAAAATAAAAAATGCAAAAATTTAAAATAAGAGTAGAGAACAACTTCATAATTATAAAAGTGAGAACGAACAAATTACGGCAGTGCTAAAATTGAGGACATAATTATCATTAGAAGATTATTGAAGCCCATGTCATTGCTAGAAAATGTACGCGAGAGAAAGGTTTTCAATCGATCAGGGTTAAAAGTAGCTCGAGGAGCATTTGGAGGCTTATCTTAAATAGTCCTGCGAAAGAGCAAGCTTAAAAGAGTAGATTGAGGAAGTAAGGAGAAGATTGGTTGATCAGCAGCAAATTAATCCGCTCAATATCAGTAATAACTGGAAAATAAAAATATCTAAGCTGAGGGAGCATATTCATCCAGAGAAGCGTTCAACTTAAAGGGATTTCACTTTTATTCTTTATGATATAGTTCAAAGGGGGGCAGCCAAATTTATCAATAAAAATAGCTGTCCTAAGAGAAATCCTCAATTTTTATCCATCTTTAATATGAAATGATTTATCTCTGAGAGGGCAGAAAGCTTTGCGATTGTGAAAATCCTTACTTTGTTTGCACAGGCATGAAACTTCCTTATGCAACTATGACTAATGACGAGTTCTTAACAGTATACTGTAAGATTGCTGGCAGGAAGATGAGGAAATGTTCAGGGGTAGAGCCTAAGCCAAGATTGAGGACACGCTAAAACAGATTAACAACAGAGGCAAAATGAAAAGTGATATCCTGATTTGGAAGAAGCTTAATAAGGACAATACTTTGGAGAATAACATCGATTTCTACTCTTAGCATGTCGCGGAATGCTAAATCAAAGAGAGGAAGAGCAAAAATGTAGTTTGCTGAAGTATACTTTGAGATCTTAATGCTTGATGGTTTTATGGAAAACTCAGTTTGCCTCAAGACAGCAAACTAATTTCACTTTGCAGAAGTAAAAAAAGAGTCCTCGCATTTTTATTCTACGCACTCTAAAAGGATCATCTGATGAGACAGAAGAGATTGAAGATCTAGGATCCACTCATCTTAGGCATAAGTTAGTGCTACACTATCTTTCTGACGTGACTATTGAGAAGGAGGAGGAGGATGAGGAGGAGGAGGATGAGGAGGAGGTGGAGGAGTAGGATGCGGATGAGGATGATGAGTTGGAGGAGGATGAGGAGTAGGAGGAGTAAGAGAAGGAGGAGGCTGACGAGGAGAATGAGGAGTAGGAGGAGGATGAGGAGGAGAAGGAGGAGGTGGAGGATGAGGAGGAGGAGAGGAAGAGGAGGGAAAGAGGAGGATAGATGAGAGGAGGAGAGGAGAGGAGGAGGAGAGAGGGAGAGGAGGAAGGAGGAGGAGAGAGGAGAGGAAGGAGGAGGAGAAAGGAGGAGGAGGAGGAGGAGTATGAGGTGGAGGAGGAGGATGATTATGAAGAGGAGTAATATGGAATGACTAGCTAGTAGCCAACTTAAATTTGAGAGTTCATTGTAGATATAATTCCCCACGATCGTTATCTAATTTTAGACCTTTGCGGTAGGCAGTATAATTAACGAGACCGATGGATCATTGCAGGCAACCAAAGCATCGATATTTTCCATACAGCAACCTCAGGAAGCTTGATACCCTTTTTTCTTTATACAAGCCACTAGAAGCCAATCTTACACTCCTCTTCCCTCGCTCTGATTCAAATATTTTGCTTTTGCCTTATCTATGCTTTGAGTCAAGTAATTTTAATATTTTTTCTATTCAATAAAAAAATATTTACCTTACTAAGCTTTAAGAAGCGACAGCGAAAAATATTAAAATAATTTATTAGGTTCCCATAGCGATTATTTTGAGGAAATTAAATAAAGAAGAAAATCAAAAACAAACTATTCATTACGTAGCAAGGAACTACTAGAATAAAAATTTAAACCTTTCAATTTTTATTTTAGATAAGTTTAAAGGATAAATAACCCATACCTCCAGATGAACTAAAACTAGAAAATTTAATTGAACAGAGAGCTAATACCTAAATTTCGGATGATGATATGAATATCAAAACTGCAAAAATAGCATTTAAATCCTCGATAAATAAACAACTTTTAACCCAGACGATCAAGTATGACTACAGATCTTAAACGATTATAGTCTCAGATACTAAAAACGATGTCAATCAATTTTGAGATCAAATAAAAGAGAAGATTAGCTGGAGTTCTATTTAGCGCAGACTTTAACCTATCTAGACTAAACACATATGGTTACACGATAACCAATGCCAAAGATATTCTCGATAGCAGAGTATGAAAACATGGACGATATTCCAAAATTAAAACATAGTTGGACGAGGAGAACAAGAAAATCATCAGAGAACATAATGACAAACAGAAGAGAAGGATAAATTATAAAATATATTGGCACCAGATTTCTCAGAAAAAAAAAGAAGAGTTTAAAGAGCAATTAAAGAAGAGAGAAGACAACTTCAAACGTTGATGGAACCTTTGAGTAGAGTTCCAAACTGTAAATTAAGCCCTTTACATATACCATAGTAACAAACCACACAGCTTACTTTATGACTGGACAACCCATAGAGGAACCATAGTAGTCATCTGAGAAATGTTATAGACTTTGAAAATAATGTATGATACGTATCAGCAAGAAAAACTATTTTAAATAAGAGGAGCAAATTTCTGAGAAAGAATCTGGAAGATAACTAAAAAGATAAATCTCATAATTTAAATTTTAGCATCAGCGATGCTCAGCGAATAAACTACCAACAAATTAGAAGTAGAGCATTTATCCACTCTGATGAAGGAATGAGACACCGATGGGAATATGTGTATTTCCTGAATACAGAAGCGCTTACGATGATGATTTGTGCGAATTCTTGGATGACTACGACCAATAAATGGCCATCCTGAGGATTTATAGCAAAGTCAAAGCAGACAACGACACAAACTCCGAAGGATAATTAAGAATCAAATATAAATTCTCCGAGCGAAGTTAGGTTACGCAATAATCTCCAGGAATTACGATAAAATCATTAAGTTCACAAGCGTGAGAGATGAGAAGATAACAGCCTTATAAAAACAGGCTTCAAGAAAAGTAAGATATAGATAATTGGCAGATCCAGCAAGGCAAAAATGCGTTCAAGTGGGCAATGAGTATCCATGTGATAGAAGATGGACAGAACCATAAATCATTAAATAAATAAAATATGAAAAAGGCCGAAGAGCAAAAATACAATTAACAAACAAACAAGTGCTATTGTTTCAAAGATCTGAAGCCCTAAATCAATGAGCACTGGCACCCAGAACCGTTGGGAGGAAGTAAAAAATCAAAAATAACTACTACTAAATGAGACTTCAAGAAGCTCTGAATGAAATCAGAAGCCTCCATTCTTTTACAACCCTGCAATTTAAGTACTAGCTGGTACTTCATCAACGCCAAATAACAATTTCGAAACTAGATAGGAATGAAATACCCACCTAGTACACTAAGAATCGGAACCAGACTTAGAGTTAGATTATGATTTCATTTTCGAGAAAGAGCATAAACAAACATATTGACTTAAATCAAGCCATAAAATGCTTGTGCTATGTTGAGAATAAAAATTTGGACCAAAGGTATTTTCGGCCACACCAACTGAGTTTTAAGAAAAAACTTTAAATAAGTTAATTGAAATAGGAATTGGAGTTTCTTAAACTTACCAAAGCATTTAGGCAAGAAATTGTGGCAGAAAGAATCGCCATGACTAATCAGCTTGATAAGAATCCAATATAGATCAGACCAAGCACTTTGAGTAATCCAATAGAGTATTCCCGAGAGCCCCTCACCTGTATATACTTGCAATTAACAGACAAAACTACCAAATTCGCGAAAACTATGAGACGAGAGCAAAGTAAATTATAAGCAGGCAAGGAAGATCATCATAAAAGTATAAGGAAGAGTAGCATAAGATGAATTTACCTAATTGAGTTAACTCATTAAGATGGTCAGGATGGAAACCCAAATTAAAAATAAGGTCTTTAATTTGGTAAAAGCACATGAGACTGTCCATACCTTCTAGGAAAACTTTGAATATTTTAAGGACTCTCTCTAGGAAATAATAACAAGTTTAAATATCATCCAGCCATAAAATAAATGTTTATTCTTTGATACATAGGATTATATCGTGGAGAAATGGGAGCAGCATATCAAGAAAATAAATTAGTATATTTCATATGGGCAACCGAGAGAATCATTGGCAAATTGAGCTAACTCTTCTGTACGAAGTAAGAACTGAATTTCAAGAAAGCCAAGCTGGAAGCGACTGGACTTATTAAAAACAATAAAATACAAATATCTATCTCACAATTCTGAACAACTTTACAAAAGACAACAGAGGCAGCTGTAGACTTATAATGTTCGAACGATTCGGAGTTTCTCACTGCTATCTATAATTTTATAACATAATTCATAGATGAAAAAGAAACTAAAATGGATACATAAGATGGTATTTGAGAAACTCAGGGAAAATATGGATAAGAAACACACGGACTGTAAAGACAACCCACATAAAGTTTGCAGAATTTTTAGTGACTTCAAAGATAAAGAGAAGTAATAGATCAAGGGACGTTTTCCTAAAATTAGAATGAAAGCATGACTAACTTCGCTACATCATTGAGAAAAGGCTCAAATTTTAAGAATAAGATCCTCCTCAATTTTGAGTAGGTAGTCTTCAAAATAGAAGCCAAGATTGACGAACATGGGAAGCACTCATCAAAACTACGAGCAATAATATCTTCGAAAACAAAATCAACTATTCCACATAGTAAAGGAAGCTCACATAGTCAGGTGAAGATAACACATTAATATCAAGTTACTAATGAAGAAGGCATACTAAATATTAACAACCCCTTATACTCTTAATTAAGAAAATTAAAGAGAAGACTGAAAAAAGAAAGACTTAGGAAGACAACGAGAGATAGAGACCCACGGTCACTGAGAGTGGCATACTAGAACTAAGAGAAAAGGGCTAACGATAAGATGAAGGACAAAATATGTTAAAAATATAGCTCCTACAGCTTGTTGGTGAGGTATATCTGCTAGTTCACTCCAATTAATTTCTACGAAGCCCAGGAGCAATTCTAATGATTGAAAGATAAAACTAAAGCTGAAACCAAAGTCGAGGTAGAGTCAATGAAGGATGGAGAAAATTATGAAGCAAGTAAAAGACTTTAGAGTCACAAAAAGAACTTAAGCTAAATTACCCACTTCAAGAGAAATCCCTTGGACTTAATAGGAATAATAATGAGAGTAAGATCTGATCCTTACAAAATCTGAGCTAAGTTTGAATCTCAAGGTGGCGAACCTTAATTCAATGCAAGGGCCTCAAAAATTAATGGTTTTTTTTTTTAAAAAAAAAAGATGATTTGAACAAGCACATTTATAATGACTTAGCTGGTAGTTTTTAATAGCTTAAAACTAAATATATAAAGGCTATCATAGTGCTACCCAAAACTTATAGCGAAGAGGAATTAATTATTATTTTTTTCATCAAGAGAGTAATAAAAATTAATCTAAAAGCGAAAGTGTAGCTTAGTGAATTATATTTCAGTTTATTTTATATGAATGTTTTTAATTTTAATGGAGGGAACCTGCTGCGAAAGGGTAGTTGTATATTTTAGTGGTAATGGTTTTATTGAAACTATTTGAGATTTGAATTAGTCATCTCCATTTTGAGTAAATTCCACTTGAAAGGTTCTTGTCTTCATCTGCACTTGAGTTGCCTTAGGTTTAGAGTCAAACTTCTCTGAATGTGTTTATTCTCAAACTCTTCCTTTTAGAAGTTTTATTGTTATTTGCTGCTTAAGTCTTCTGGTCACATGCTGTTACTTACATTCCTAACACTTAAAAGCAATGCCAGTTCGCTGATGACGAGTTATCTTCTTGTTCTTGAATGGCATAGGCACCTGCTTGGTCCATTAAAATTTAAAATGCCTAAATTATTTTAATAAACAGACATATAATCAACTTCAGCAGGATTCCAGTTTAGATTACATTTTGACTACCTCCTTGATTTTAACAATAATATGATTAAGAGATGCTAATTGGAAGATGCAGAGTGATGTTGAAGTCCCTGAATCTTTAAAATCCTTATCAGAAAAACTTATTTGTAGGAAGTAGCCAAAAATTAAATTTGATCTTACATTTATATTAATCATCATGAATTTATTATAAAGTAGTAATGCATGCATCACTAACTTATTCAATAACTTATAAGCACACCCTTAACTTATTTATAATAAAGGCTTTGAAATGCGCCAAAGAGAAAAGTTTTAAATAATTTTAAAAATTGTTATAATAGAAACTCACTCAAACTAAAAATGCATATCTTAAGGCCCACTAAACTTGATAACTTCAATTTAGCCTAAAACAGAATATAGGTTGCATATGAATACTTGATTGAGGTTAAGCAAGACTTAATCAAGAAGGAGTTCTTGTATATATATTAAATTAGAATAGTTTAAAAGAATTATGAATTTAAATTTAATGGGGAAGTCAGCTACAGCAAGATTATTGTCAAGAACATGAACACCAACACTTCAGTCTGAGTTATAGTTTTTGTTTCCGCGCTTTTAGCAGTATGAATGTTGTAGTCTGAGAAGGTTCTAGTTATTCTTGCTAAGGATCTTCTTCTGGATACTGTTCAAAAGTACTAAAATGGAAGCATACTTTTGTAGCTCTTTAAGCTTGCTTGCAATGATGAGTGTCTGTTGATCGGGAGGGATGTCTTACTTGTCCTAGACGCTTGCCTCTTCAACTGCCACCTTTAAGTTTTAAAAGTTGAAATTGTTATTGTAGATGTTATTGTCGTAGTAGTTGTTGATGTAGTTGTTGTAGTAGACATTTAAATTTAGAGTTAATTTAATTTAAAGCGTAATATATTATGAATCACACAACAAGTACTCAATCATCATGCATTTTTAAGTTAAACCAATCGATGATCATGTATTTACATTCAACATATAGTCGTTGAAATTACACATTAACCCTAAAATATTAAAATTTGAGAAATTTATAATTGCTATACAAAATTTCAGAGGATCTATCTTGAAGGAGGACTCAAAGAAAGGAGCAGATATTATACTAATTGCACTCAAGACTGGAGCTAATATAAATATCCTCATCGAATCTAAGACTTAGGACATAAAAAGAGAATTAAATTCACACCCAAAGAGAAGGATGTCATAATGTGGCATCAAATACGAGCAAATGAGCACATAAAGAATGTGAAAATAAAGGTAGAGGAGGCATCGTAATACTCATCAATGTCAGACTCCTCGATTCCAGCCTTGTAAGGAAATTTTCTTCCCTATGATTTAGAAACTCATTTCTGAACAACAAACAACATTATCAAGAGTTCTCGATTAAAGACTAAATTATAACATATGGAGAAAGGTTATTCAAAGAGACAAACTGAATTAATATGGAACTTAAACAGCAAATTAGGCAATATGATTAGAAGACCCAACCTGTGAGAATTCACCTCCAACATACAATTCACAAGGAAAGAGATATAAAAGGAGGAGTCCCCAAATATCTACTTCAGATTTTATCTTTATCAGACGTGTTTGCCTAGGAGATTCCATAACAGTTAATTTGAATATATGAATATGGAAACATCAAAACTGTATGTATCGAACTCTGTAATCGCAATACTAGCTCGTAAACACCTCAAAGGAGGTTGACCTTGGGAACCTCTAGAATAAAAACTCTGGAAAAAATTCACTAATGATAGAAAATCAATAATTCAAAAGCAAATTTATAACCTGCGGTAATAAGGCCTAGACAGAAAATAAATTCAAACTATTTTAAAAGCCAGACGCAAAGAATATAAATAGCTGCCTCACTTTATTTATACCAGCTAGACCAAAACTTCATCAATCCATTGCTCTTAATTAAGAACCTTAACTTTCATAAAACAACTAATTCACTGTCGCAGTCATCACAAAATACTAAGAAAATATAAAACTATGCTTCAATTAAAACAAATAAATAAATGAACTTTCTCGCGAAGAAATACGGCCTCAAGTCCACCACCAACATCGAAAATGACAAACAAACTTATTTTAACAAGGGAGTTAGACACTCTTAATATTTCTTAATGGATAATTTCAATAAACTTTTATAATTATAGAACTCGCTTGTGCTCTAAAGACAGTAGTCATTCGCCCTCATTAGAAATGAGTCTGAGAGAAAATTTTTTTTATCATCAGGTTTTAGAATTTTTCTGATTGTATGTTACTCTAATTATAGTATATAGTCATTCTTTCTTTTCCACCTGTTCAGTATTCATCTAAGACCTTGATGAGTGCTTTTTTTCTTTTTCGCCTAGAGTAATGTTGAAACTTCTTTCGCATCTTCATAAATTGAATTGGTTTCTCTTTAGTCTGTTAATTAAGTAGAGATAAGACTCGGCACTTCTCACATAAGATATGGAAATATTGGCATCAAATTTTGTGAGCTTCTTCTTCCAATCAACTAAATCCATGAATTGAACTACTCTGTCAAGCTAGCTATAAGCACTAAATTGTCCTTCTTAAATTTATGTCGATTTCCATTCCCTCTATCTCATCTACGACCAACACTCTAGTTTCCCTTCTCGCAGTACTCTGAGGTCTTCTGACGAGTCTCTCTTCTGTACACGAAGGTTATGCTGAACAAGCATGCTTATGAAATGATCAGCAAATTCAAGCCTTGAAACTAAAACTATAGGGTATCTCTTATATTTTTTCATAACTTTTGCTATTAGCATCTTTAATAGTTCCTCATCTGCTTGAAATGCCTGAAGGACCCCAATTAATTTAAGGCACTCCCGCTGTACATTCATTCTTTGACTTAAGAGCGACTGAAATAAGCTTGTCTACTAAAAGCTCTAGAGACCTGAAGCTCGCTGCAAAAATAAGAAAGACTTGATATCATTATATTTTCTCTAACTCATCATACCAATCATCTCTTAAATACCATGAGTGTTTGCTACCTCACCATATTTGTGTATAATTTTCGCTCTAAAATTAGTTCTGATAGAATTTCTAAATTTAGATTATTTTTTTGCCAAATTTTATAATTCTTATCTTATTGGAAGTTTGAAGTCGAAGCAGTCCACTTGGTGTTACTATGAGTACTCTTTTCTTGAGCTCCACCAACGAAAGAGACAGTAACGCCAAAATTCATGTCTTACTGGAGCCTGGGGGCAGATGACACAATGCGAAGCTTGGGATCAGTCTTTGATTAAAGAGGCTATTGATGCTTAGTAGTCTGAACAGATGAATCCCTGGATCACTTTTCTTTATAGTAGATTAATGACTTTGTATTTGTTCCAAGAATTCCTCAAGCCAGTACATGTCTGAATAATATTTGAGTTGACTTACAATTCCCTTGAGTTTCTATTATACTTACATCTATAAGTCTCAGCAATAAAGAAGGACTGCTCGAAAAGATTTATATGTGTTTATAAATTTTAATAGTTCTAGCATTTTCATTTACCATTAACAACTCCTTACCAAAGATTTATTTTGAATTCTGCTTTATTATATCTGCAAAAACTCTTTGCCATGCAATTAAGTTTTATGTACTTTTGCAGCTGAAAGCATTTATCTGGTTGGGAGCTATAAAATAAGGTGTCTTTTAGACGAAGCTGACCGCATTTTTGCAAGTAAAGACTTGGATGGCTAGATACTTAAACTGGGCTAGCTGGTTGCTATATCTGAGGAGATTAAATGCTTCATTAGCTCATTCAGATTTAAATCGTAGTAGAGAAGGCCTCTTATTTAGTTTAATCCAATATTAAACCCGAATGGCAAAAATCCAGCGGTAAACAATCTTCTAATAGTTAATGATTTTTGGTAAAGGAAAATCACTTCTATATATAAATTTATATTCGCCAAATGATGGATTCCAAGTCTTCAGTAGAGCACCTATTATAGTGTCTCTTCTATTAAGAGATTAGATTCCTACCTTGTCTAAGAACACTTACTCTCAAGATATTCTTGCCAAATTTATGGCTCAGGCAAATAAAATGAGCAAGAACCTTGGTGTCTACAAGTCGCATCTTTCTGACCAACGTTGGATCATTAGCATCCTCTCCTATGAAAAAGATTATATGTGGTGCCGCGAAAGCCAATCAAAGATGGAGTGCACCGTACAGTCGATATCTCTCCTACGCTTCTTGATGGTCTTCCAGGGTCATATCACAAACTAAAAGTGAATCTACTAAGCGTTGCAACAGAGGAAAGCCAACTTTGAAATTAATGAGACTTCTTGAAGCCCGCGATCTAAAGGAGAGATAAATTTAAAATGAGAAGTAATCGATGGAGCTATGAAAACAAATCATGCAAAGATCAGGGGAAAACAATCAGCAAATTCTTTTTCCCAATGGCACAGATAAGGATTCTAGCCTCAAAGCAATGATCACCAGTGAAAGCTCGGTGAACAGAAGACTTCTACCAAAGTTACCGAGCAACTACGAGAGCAAAGATCAATAGTTAGAGATTAGCTTTGTTTTATTAAAGAAATTTAAATAAATATAATTAGAATTTAAAAATAATTATATGTGTAGTCATTAAAATTACTCTCTATCATGAACTATAAGAATTTTGAACTTTCTATTGAAATAAGTTAAAAATTCTGCATCAGAAAGAGCTGTCATAATCCTATAGGGAGGCAAATTCTGTACATTGACGTAGAGCAGGAGGAACCAATTACGACATGGAGTAGCCCTCATCAAAAATATTATGGCTACTGAGCAAAAAACTGAATGGGTTAATGCTTAAGAAAAAAAGGTAGGTCTTTTAGGATGCTGATTATTTATTCTATGTTCATTTTATCATAGAGTGACGAGACTTTAGCTAATGTAGAAGTAAGCTCGTCAACGTAGTTCTGTAATTGATCTCTAGCTGAATGTTTAATGGATTCTATTGAAGAAGGAGAACAGCTATCTTATCCTAATTAGTCTTCAAGAGAAGGCTAAAATCTCTTGATCAGACTTTATTAATGGCAGCTCTTTATTATTTTAACAATCAGGGATATAGTAAAATATAATATTTGCTCTAAACTAGATTAATTTGAATATATTCGACTATTATATTTCCCATTCTCATTTCAACTATTATAAAATTAGAAATTATTCTCTAAAATCCAAGCCTAATTTAATTCTAATTTAACTAAGAGCTTAAATTTATTGCTTTCTTAATATTGATTTAAGAATTAAACTCTTTATTAATTTTTATGATATAGTAAAAGTAAGTAAAGAGAAATTAGTGAAGTGAATCGGTTATAAGAATAAGAATTTATTTGTCTTTAAGCAAGAGGTAAGAGTCAATGAGAATGTTATAAAGTTTGAGAAGAAAAGAAGGGTATGATATATTTTTATTATTAAATAGGAAAAGATAAGGTTTTAATTAAATTATTTCACCCAATTGGTCACTGATCTCTAAAGGAACATTCAATTAGACATTAGAGTTTTAATTATATCTCTGATAATTATATTAAACACCAATCAATGTTATAATTAAACTATATTAGCCAATCAATTATCTCTAATCATTATAGCCTTAATCACATCTCAAATAAAGAATTGGACTTTCATGCTATTCTTTTATCCCACGATTAACTTCACTTATTTCTCTATAGTACTAGACCTATTCTTAAAAGCTCGAAGCCTTTCTGTCTATAGTTAAATTCAGAACTGAGCATTTAATATCAAATTCACTTCCAAGTCCTCAATGCAGAATTATATATCAAAGGGATAAGGATTTAGAGCAAACTTTATCTTCAGGTTTTCTAGCAAGAGATAGTTAAGTGACGACTCAATAAAAGTAAACCAATCAGCGGACTTCCAACCAGGATTGACTTGTCTACATTCTCCAAGAATATGGGGTAATTCTTAACTTAGATAATATGAATACTCTATATAGAATGTGAGGTAAATTTAGTGCCTGAGTAAGCAGAAAAATAATCATTAAAATTTTGACTTAATAAATTTAATAAAAGAATTGATATAATATATCACCTTAAACTATTTTAATGAATGAGTTAGTCTTTTTAAAAAGTCTTTCTAATCCTAATTTACCAATTTTTATTAAGTTTCATTCGTTATAGCTTATTTTTTGGCGAGCTTCAATTAGATGCAATGATTTGCTCATAAAACAAGATGTCACGATCAAGCATGTTAAATAAAAAATCTTGAAATTTATCAAAATTGAAAACAATTTTTCGGTCCTTGTCGAGAAGACACACGCTTCGAGGATACCTCCATCAACAGATACATTATCAGAAATCCATGAATATTAGAATGAGATGAGAGCACTACAGGTGTATAACCTAAGACTATTTAGACAGTTTATGGCTTGATAAAGCAGTGTGAAATATTCTCGTTGCGCATAACCGAAATATTCTGAACTAGATTTTTCAGCACATTAACTAAAGCTACCTAGCTTGATTTGATTTTCAAGAATTCTGCTAATATGAGGTTGAAATTACTTCTCATCAGTATAAAATTAGACGAGTACTATTAAGTATACCGTATCTCATCACTTCGCGCATGCAGTTATTCCTATTTATCCAAGAATTTTTACCGTCCAGAGAATCAGAATTTCTGAAGTCTTCTCACTGTAAGATGTTTCTAGCACTATTTTGATTCTTGGAGTGTCAAAAAAGGTCTTCAACTAATCTGAAAAACTCTAATTTCCCTCTCCAGTGGAGCCGTTGTATGAGAATAGATAGATATACCTAGGAATCTAAATGAAAATATTTGTTAAATACAAGCTCTTCTTATGCTCTCATCTTTCTTCTTCTTATTTAAACCATATATTTCGTTAATTTTTAAAAAGAATGGCTGCTCACGCTCTCCTTCTCCATCTGCAAAAAAAAGCAGTGTCTCAACCTAGCACGGGGTAGCTCGACCCAGCCAGTCTGACTCCACGATATCTGCCACGCAAGAGGCACTCAGCCAGCCACCGTGGCCGACCTCAACTCAGCCGGCGGGGGCTGGCGCTGCGGACTACATCGACCATCTTTAGCTCTCACCCTCGAAAAGTCCGAGCGACCTCACTCAAGATCAGTGAGAGGGTCGAGCAGCCGACTTAGTTGAGGTCGGCCACGGTGGCTGGCTGAGTGTTTCTTGCGTGGCAGATGTCGTGAAGGTCAGACTGGCTGGGTCGAGCTCCCGTGCTAGCTTGAGCAAACTACGTTTTTTTGCAGATGGAGGAGAGCTTCAGCAGCAAGCATTCTTTTTAAAAATTAACAAATAATATTGGTTTAAATAAGAATAAGAAAGATGAGAGCAGAAGAAGATCTTGTATTTAACAATTATTTTTCTTTAGATTACTAGGTATAAAATTGCTTTATGACTGCAAGATCTAGGGGAGTGAACTTATTTAAGATTAGACTCCTCATTATTAAGGATTCGCCTATATTTTGTAGTCTCATTTAGAAGTTTTATATTTAGGGAATAGCTAATAACATATCTATAAATAATGAATGAAGGAGTTATAGTTTACAAGAGAAATTTATCCTGCATAGACAAGCTTTTAAATGTTATGGATCGTAAGATGCAATCTGAGAAAGTATCTACTTTTAAGTTGCTCTTATTGAATATAGTATATTTAGAATCTGTAGTTCCCATGCTGCTTCAGCTAATTGTAAGCATCTTCACTTCTAAGTGAAATTAAAATGCGTCTTGAGCCCTCTTTGCTTTAATATTTTGTTTAAGAATTTAGCATGATTGAAGGACGCAAGCGCATCATCGAGTTGATTTATATCGTCTTGTTGTATATCAAAATTCGAATCACTCTCCAAAATTTTAGTACCCTTTTCTTCTATTTTTAAGAAATGTTATTATCTCTAGTAGTGCTGCATGTCTGCTCAGCATCTTCACTGGACAATATCAAGAGAGCGAATATTAAATTTCACAGACGTAAGCTTAAGTATACTTATTAATATAGGGTGAATATGAATATATGATCGCGGATTGATTTAAGTTAGAAATACATTGAATTTATCTCCTTGTTCTGTGATTCATATTATATCACGCTTTAAATATAGAGTTTTTTTTAGTTTATATGCCTACCTGAACAACTACATCAACTGTCAACAACCACTACTACATCTTAAACTTGACGGTGACACTGAGGACGCAAGCACCTAGAGTAACGAGAGCATCCCTCCCGATCTACAGAGACTCATCTATACAGGCAACCGCAAAGAAATACAAAAGTATTATTGCACTTGCGTACTTTTAAACATCATCCAGAACAAGATCTTCAACAAGGACAAGCAGAACCCTCTCTAACTACAACATCCAAAAGGAGTCTACCCTCACCCTACTAAAACAACTACTCAAAGTGCAGACACTAAAACTGAAAAAGATACTGCTGGAGTAATAAATGGAAACTATAGATGTTCTTTAGCTGGAGCTGACTCCCTAATTAATTTAAAAACATAATGCTTTTAAACTATCTCTAACTTAATATATATCACCTTTCTCCTGTTCTCTATCTTGATTAGGTTTTGCTTACCCTCTATCATGAATTCATATTCACCCTATATCGAAGTAGACTTGGTCCTGACTTTCTTGAAAAGTTAAAATGTATGAACACTCAAGGAAATCGAGTGAGCATATAGACTAGCATAGAGCAAGCGTATATAAGACAAGGATTACTCTAAGTTCGGCTATAAATATTTTTTGTTTTTCCCTCATAAACTTCAGTCTAAGGTAATCAATTAAGCTCTTCTATATCAGTCACTAAATATGATAAGAAGAAAACTCAACTTAAGTAAGCTATTTAAAAAACTTATTGACACTAACCAGATGAACTCAAGCAAAGACAGAAGTACAGTGTAAGCAAGGCACAGCTCATGCAATCCAAGTAGCTAGAGGGAAAATTCAAAGATGATCTATACTAATATATCAAATACTCATATAAGTATGCGCAACTTATTAAAATTTAGAAGGCAAAAACTTGCCAAGAAGATATGTCTGAGGCTCTTGAGTGATTTCTTTTTTAACAGAAAGAACTCAATAAAGTGGTTGATCTCGTGGACTTTATGCTATTAACTTTCCTAATCTCTTTGTGCGGGCTGTGTTAAAGGAGATAAAGGATTACAAGGAGGTCTTGCGATATCCTAACTACTATCCTGAGTCTGGAGATTTTATTCAGTGCTCTCTAAACTTCGTGTGAATATCTATTTCAGCTAATCATAACTTAGCATCAGTACGTAAATCGAGCAAGCTTGAAAAAGAAAACATAAACGCTAAAGAGATACGTCAATATATGCTAAAAATAATTTGGGAGTTTTTCCTTATTTTTATATTTAATTCGATTTTATTATAAAAAAGGAAGAGCCCTTTCACACCTCAAATTAAATCTCAAGGGCGATAACGTCAGAAGAAACGAAAACGATTTGAAATAGAGCTCTCCTACCAAGAGTTTAAAGGAGTCTAGGCTAGTTTATTTATCAATCAGATGTCAGTTTTCAATCAGACCATGGCATCTCTTTCATGAGATCGCCTTCTGCTATAACACACTGATATAAGCAACAAAACATCCCCTTAAAATAATCTTGATTAAATTTAATTCTTAATAAATCACTCACTCTCGATTAGCTTTATCATCATCTCTATTGTTCGTTTAGCGGTCTTCTTAATATCTTCCTGCTATAAATTTTAAAAAGAGTCAGAGACAATACTGATAAATATAAAATAAGTGAAGTGAATCATAAATTGTAGAAATAAGATGATAACCCAATTCATAATTAGAGTTGTGATTAAGGCTGTAATTATTAGAGATCATTGATTAGCTAATATAGTTTATGAATATTAATATGAACTTATGAGCATAAAAAAGAATAATCAGATTCCAATCTCAAACAAAGAGATCAGACAAAAAATTATACAGCTCTAATCACTATTAAATATGCTTGCAGAAGACGATTAAGTTAGATAATTAGGAGATATTTAATATATTTTTATTTGCTTATCTTTTAATTTATTTCAAATATGGGGACTCGTTTAAGAGGTTTCCCCCCAAATTTATTACCCCACATAGGATCCCCATTTACCGTGAAAGAACTCGCCATATGAAAAAGGAATCCCCGGTTAAACCCCTTTCCCGACTGAGGGCGTGAGCTGTCGGTCACTCGAGGGGCTCGGGTGCCAAGTCTGGGTGCTCAGTGGACTGGTCTAGCATGCACTCTGCCTCCAATGCAAGATCTCGGGGTATCCTCATAGTCAGTAATCATATGGTGTCCTGACTCTAAGCTTATAGTCTGCTGCTATTGCTGTTTCTGTTGTTATTATTGTTATTTAATTATTATAATTATTCCCACTTTTTTCAAACTCCATCTTTTTCTTCTTCCTCATCTGCATCATCATCTTCTTCTGCAAGACATAATTAATCGTTAAAATAGTTTAATTCTAATATTGATTGTTGTCAGAGCTATAATTAAAACTCTAATGTTTAATTGGATGTCCTTTGAGAGATCAATGATTAAGCAATGGGGTTTAATAATTTAATTAAAACATAATCTTTTCCTTTTTAATAACTAGAAGTTATAACCACTTACCTTTGTTATTATTTTTGATGATGTTCTTCTTGATGACAATTTTATATTTAAAATTAAGCTTGATCTTATTTGTACAAACCACGATTCACTTCACTTATTTCATTTTATGGTACTTATCATTAGCTTGGAAATTAATCTAGGCAAACCTAATCTTGTAGATTCTCTTTTTTCTCTAGAAGAACTCTTCGATGGGATTGTAAACTGAAGATAAGGATAGTAGAAGAGGCGCTTGATACTGGCTCTCTCCAACTTTCATGCTATCTGGTATTATAGGAAGGATAAGAATAGATGATCGTTGGTTTTTATTTGTTATAAATACATTGTTTTCGCCTCCTTGTTGGTTGATTCATAATATGTTCAGCTTTAATTTTGAAATTAATCTAATTTAAATGTCTACTACAACAACTACATCGACAACTACCACAACCACATCAACATCTACAACGAGCTCAACCTCAAAAACGTGAAAGTGACCTCGAAGGAGGCAAGTGTCCACAGTAAAAAAAGTATCCTTTCTGATCAACAGAGACCCATCTTCGCAGGAAAGCACAAAGAGATACAAAACAATGCTTGGATTTGTGCGTACTTTTGAAAATCATTAACAACAAGATTAACATCATGCGCAAGCAAAACTCCCACCCACCATAATATTCAATAGGAGTCAACTCTCACCCTAAACCACCAACTATTCAAAGCGCAGACACAAAAACTAAAACTAAGTCTGAGGCGATGTCCTTCATAATCTTGACGCTGATCTGGTAGGTACTGGCTACCCCATTAAATTTAAAAACATAATGCATTAAAACTATCAAGATTATAATATATATCACTTTTCCCTTGAACTCTATATTCATTAGCTTCTGACTACCCACGATCAATTATTCATATTCATCCTATATATATATATGAAAGAATTAGCACCTTCGAATAAGCGAGATATTCTTCTACCAGTCAAGAGTCTAATCGATCAATAGGGAGCACTTATGCTCAAATGTGAGATTTGTGACAGCATGACTTTTCCCCCGACTTCCCATCTAGACTCCCATTTAATTTACACAGACCTTAAATATCTAGGATTAGATAACTCCAGTAACCTGATTGCTCTCACGATGTCAAATATGTTAGCAAATTGGCAAGAGTATTTAGATTAATAAATCTCAGAAATCTGATGAGGTAATTTATGTTGTCCTTCTAATCAACTTAATTAAGAGGTTAATCATTAATACTGTGCTTAATAATTCTTTTATTACCTTTATTAACTCAAAAATTTTATGAATTCATCTTCATGAAAGAATTATATGGAGAAGGAAGTCAAAGTTTTTTTTATAGGATTTATTTTATACGTATAAACTGATTATTATGAAATATAGACTTGAGTTTTATTATAAAAAAGGGGTAAGTAAAATAACTGAAACTATTT
Source organism: Tetmemena sp. SeJ-2015 (assembly GCA_027382625.1). Taxonomy (NCBI): domain Eukaryota; phylum Ciliophora; class Spirotrichea; order Sporadotrichida; family Oxytrichidae; genus Tetmemena; species Tetmemena sp. SeJ-2015. The sequence goes on along the minus strand of JAJKFJ010022119.1, from coordinate 65,719 downwards.
GTTTAAATTAATAAATGAGATTCACTTTATTACAAATAATTTTTTATGTTATTTTTAAGTTTCGCATAAATTGTCAGAATTTTAAATTAGATTGTAAGAACTCTGTGTTTGATTTGCATCTGTATATCCTCTTTCTTCGTTTTCTTCCCTCTATTCAATGATATCTGAAGAGGAATTCCCTTACCATAATGGTGATATCTTTTCTTAATTCTTTAGTTTGAAAATGCGATTGGCATTTAGTCGCTCTGTTTTGATGATAGGACTAATTTTGTCATGGACGCCCATTTGAAAAGGTTTATTTGAGTTATTAATCTGCTTATTTATTTCTCTTAATTGCAGTCTGAACCCTTCGGACAGCTGTTTGAGTTGAGTAATGAGTCCTGGTGTGAGAGATGCTTGACCCTCGAGAGCCCGCTCTACCTTTTTGTCAGGGCTGAGCTGCCTTTGATTTTGATATTTAATTGGAGTGGCATCTATGCACTTACCTTTGAAGTTGAAGTGAATAGCGATAGATATTGAGGAAATTATTTACTTTGAAGCGTGTCATGTATCTCTATGGTTGTGCTCATGGCATCCGATTTCTGAAGTCATTGAAGCTTCCGCTATGAAGTTTAAAGAATCGATTTAGTATTTTTAATCTTTTAAATTACAAAGTCATATTTAAACTATATAGTATGAAATGGATGTTTTGGATTTTATTAAAGTATGATGTGGATGTTTTAGTATTTTCTTCCAAAATTAGAGAGCGATTTCTTTTACTTTGTCCCTTTCTTTGGGTGTGTGTCTCTCTGTGCTCTTTGTAAGAAAGTGACACAAAACAACACCCACACCTCAACTTTTTAATGGAGAAAACTCCTCACTTTTCTAAGATTTCTAAAATTTAGAATTCTAATTCTCAGATATTAATTTTAAATATAAACCAAGTCCTAGAGAGCTAAAAACAAAATTGCCGATACTAAATTATACTTAAGTTCATGGAAAGCACAGAAAAGACTTTCAAGACAGCGATATATATCTGCCTCTAAAGAGAGGAAGCTTCTCAAGATCAGAGAGACAGATCTGGTCTCAAGATTAATATCTTAGAAATATATATGTGTTGTTAAAATTGAAAAGATAAAATATTTTTCTTAGCTCAATTATATATACCGCACATGGATTCAATCAACAAGGACTTCTTGAGCATGAAGGAACTGCTACCGATAGCCGAAATGAGAATTACTAAAGTTCCTAAATTGAATAGCTCACGGTCAGAGCTCTTTTTGACAATCTCTTCCTGGATCCTGCCATTGCCAAACTCTTTCCAGGTATTTCAGCTGGAGGGAAGCAAAAGATCTCAATTTTTCTTTAAAATAGTCAATACTATAAAGTGAGACTACTTTGACAGGATTTTAAGTCATGCTGTATCGCTTAAAAAATGATCCAGTGAAAGTCGCTGGAAAAAATTAGTTCATTTTACTCTCGGAGAACTGGTATCAAAAGTTTACGGGTGTCCTATTTCGTAGAGTAAAGTTTAAGCCCTAATATATTTTAGTGATGCTAGGAAAGACATTAAAAATTTTAAAAGAAAGCAGCATGGTAATTAAGCCACATAAATTGGAGAAGGAGAAAGAGGTAACAATAACCTATCAAAGCTTCTTTAGAGAGATAATTTTAGAGCAACAGATGTATCTAGTCGGAATTGCAGTAGAATCCGTTCTTCTCTCGCTCTCAGAACTTGAGAGCGAGGGAAGCAGAGATAGAAATGCTAAATTAATATAGGTTTAATAAAGATGAACATAAATACTTAGATTCATAATAAATGATATTTATATACTCATGAAGATGATCAGTTTATAGATTATCTTTCTTCTCTTGCCTTTTTATTTTCAAATTTTCTACATTTTTAAGGTCCTTTCACTCTGATTCTCAATGAGTTATTTGTGCACTTAGACCCATGATTTCTGAGCTTGCTCATACTAAGTAGATATATGGAGAGAATCTTAATTTGTGAGTATTTTGACAATGCTTTCTCCTCCTTTTAGCATGACATAAGTGAGATCTTCAAATTTTGATATCAGTTATGAATCCTTGGTTTAGAGAAGCGGCACTCACTAATTACATTTGCAATTATCGATTTAAAAATTAACTAAGCATACTTAACTATAGTTGAAATTTTAATTAAAATGGGGGATTGATTAAAATAATAAATGGAGAGTTGCGACTTAGTGTCAGTTAAAATCACAGATTCACCCCCTGATCTGCAACTTGTTCGATAGCTCATTAAAAATTAATATGAACTTCTTCTTTAATCATCTACATAGCACCCCTCAGCATCGAGATATGATGTGCGCATTCCTCCTCATCCTCATCGTAATCTTCATCTAAACTTGTGTCACTTATAACTCTTTACTGGGTGCTCCCGCACAAAAGTTGCAAGGATAGAAAGTTCTTAGAATTTGATGCTGAATCGAATGTTGTAATAATTATTCAAATTGGACACACTTCAACTGTCTCTAATTTATTCCATTTTAATTAAATATCTAATTTAATACTCTTTTTTATTAAATTCTCAACTATAATAATAAGCTTTGCTTTAAAAATAAATTAGGAATTATTAAAAGTTTTATTTCTCAATGTAATTATTGTTGATTTTAATTGATTTCTCTTTTAGAGAATAGCTTAAGCATCTTATTTAATTCTATTAGAGTCAAAAAATAGTTTGCTTTTCTTAATTAATTCCAAGCCAAAATAAACTAATGAAATTAAGTTTTTCTTATTAATAATTATTACTTTAATTAAGAATGAAAGCCACGAATGAAACCGCCAGACAAAGGCCAAAGCATTAAAGATTTAAACTATAAAATCCGCAACTATCTTATGACCTCGTACAGAGAAAAAAGATAAAAAGATTTAGAGCAACTTGATGGACATTGCTGTAGTGAGCAACTAAACTATCTCGATCACCTTGAACAATGATGACCAGAATATTAGCACAATTGAGAGGATCAATGCAATTAGGATCAGTGAAATATCAAAAATATGATAATAGAAGAGGCAAAACACTGCACTCCTTTAGTTTAAAAGAAGCCTTGCCTGTTCTGTACTTGTAGTCAATTTTAATTTCTACTTCAAATCCTTCAACTTTTCTTTATTTGTAAAACTTCTTAATTCAATTCAATTAAAACATAAATATCCATAAAGATTAATTTCAAGAATTGAAAGCAATGTTATATAAATGCAAAATTTGAGAGATAAACGGCGCTCCAAAAGCAGAATAATCAATTTCGAATGACTTCTTCTAACTTGTTTTTAAAAATGAGTAATGAGCATGTTGTCTAATGGACTTAAATTGTTGACTTGCTTCTACTCATAAGTTTTATTCTTGAGAGATAGAAAATATGGTATTGAATTTCTTGAAGCTCCTTTTAAGACTAACGTTTGAGTATAATTTCTATCAGTCTTTTAGGGAAAATGTAAATTGATACTTAATTTTCTCAACCTTTAAGACTATGATTGAAAGAGCAATGAGTTCCATTAATAATTTATGAATAGAATTAATAATTGAACGCTTAATAAAATAGTCAAACCTTTTATCTTAGATAATTAAGAATAAGAAAGTTCCAATTAAGTTATGTTCACGATTACTTAAGACAATCACTACTGCTTTAGGCCAATAGATAAAATAATATAGAATAGAATTTAGAGTCATAGCTTTTATAGTAATTAAGTCTAAGCAATTCTTAATTAATTTTAAATATAAACATTTTTTTGTAATTAGTTTTATTAATTAAGAATGGAGACATCTGAGGAGTGGATTGAAAAGGGTAGTGGAATAGGCGAGACAAAACACTCAATTCTCAAATATTTGACTACTACAATAAGAGAAAAGTATAAGAAAAAAATAGTGGAGAGTTCTTTTACATAACGAAAATGATAAAATTTGTTATCCCAAGCCCATCGGAAAATGCAATAATTGATGCAATTTTAGGGAGCAACCTCCACTATGTTTAGTAAAAATTTCAAAGATTGCGTGGAGAGCTAAAAAACTATTCAACCAGTTTTCTGTGGAAGCCTTTATTATTATAAATTTATCATACATTTGCATGTCTCTTTAAAATTCAACAATTCATCTTTAATCATTGTCTTTGGTCCTTCACAACACCTCGTATAACTTCTTTACTCAAACTGTCGAATTCCATGTCTATCTATTTCTCTTTGTCAAGCCGCTTACCCTTGTTAAAAGCGATTATTTTGGTTTGCTTATATTAGTTCTTGATTGTTGAGAAGAGAATTTCATTGAGTATCCATTCAGGACTAAAGAGAAGAATAAAGACTTAGGCTTAAATAATTTTGGGCGCAGAATGCTAGAATTTTTTACCGTAACGAACCAAGAGATAATCAAGAACAATCGCTATCTTCCTCTGTGTCTACACTTACTCACTCACTCCAGAAACTAAGATAATTGATACACCCTTCCTAGTAAATAAAACAATCTATGCTAAAAGAAATTTCACTTCACCTGCCATCGCAGCCACTACTGCAATGGTCTTCTTAACTTGAGCGCTAGTGGTTCGGATGTTATTTATTTTTTCAAATGCTGTTCTCTTTTGTGAGTATACTTTAAAAGCTAAAGATAAGCTCATCCAAGTAAGAAGCTTTTTCCTTGCTAAACCTTCTTCTTAAATGAGTGCTATAATTCTGGGAAAATGCGATTGCATTAGAGGAATTAATATCTTTCTGCTGGTTCACTTTTCTATTTATTGTGAACATTTTTCCCTTCTTTTTAAGATGTCTCTTTGAGTTCTCTCTTATCACTTTCAATGCTTGAGTCTTTTTTAATAGGTTTTATCTAAAACTTAAGTCTTTAACGAAGCTACATTACCTTAAATGCTATTTATTCCATTCCTCGATATCCTTTAGTCTTTTTCACTGCAAGAATCCTTGCTCCCTGTTATTATTCCTTCTCTGCTTAAATTTTTGTTATTATCCTCTCAATTTATCCCATCCATGTCGGTGCCTATATTTATAAAAGCTATCGTGCGAATGTGAATTTATATCGCTAACATACATGCTAAAATCTTAAAAGATAAAAAAAAGTTCTACTTAATTTTAACACTTACCATTTATTTTAAGAGTATTTTGCTAGGAGCTTAGTCCAACTGCACTTCATTTGATTCTCTTTTAATTTTATTTTTGTCTCTTTGAATATTTATTTTATTTTTAAAGTAATTTAATTCAGTTTACTTACTCATGATATTGAACTTTATTTAAAATTTACAACTTATTTTGCATCTAAACAAGTGCTTCCTATCGTTGATTAGCACTTTTTGTTTGTATTTTTGTATGTTTTTTTTTGAGTTCTGCCTCTTCTTTTTCACTCCAGCTCTTTGATAAGAGTATTCGAAGACATCACTTTGACAGTATATTCACGATTAAAATAAATAACGAGTAGAGCAAGCTCAGTCAAGATATGCTTTTTAATTATTTATTGTTTAGTAAGTAAGTTCTCTATTGCAAGGAGCATTTCTTGCAGATAACACAGAAGCTTTCCTTCTCCCAATTAAGATATGCGGGTAGACCGATATTAATTATGTGAGATCCTTCATTCTCATGATTTTCATTCTGCTTCTTAGAGGATTGAATGCTTTGACACCGTTTGGAACCAATTATAGAGGAGGCTCTTGAGCTAGTTAAAACCTTCAATCACTAAACTTTAAACGATTTTACTATAAGTCTAATAAGATAATATAATCACTTAAATAACTAATCTAGTGTATTTTTAATATGAAAAGAACTGCAACCATAATATATTTAAAAAGAATATAAATACAATTATTTAATCCAAATGAATAATGGTTGAGCAGGGAATTCTCAAGCTGTTCTCTCTTCACTTACGTTTCTCTTCAAAATATCTAAAACCAAAGAGGTTAGTAAAATAAAATAAGTGAATTGGATCGTGGATTGTAGAAATAAGATCAAGCTTAATTTAAAGGTCAAAAATACATCATCTATAAGATATTCTCTAGACATTAAGAAGTAAGTGATATTTAGAATATAAATAGTAAAAGATTAGGTTTAATTAAATTGATTGCACCCATTGTTAATCATGATCTACAGAAATCAATATTAACTTAGAGTTTTAATTAATATCTAAATTATATATTAAACACCAATCAATATTAAAGATAATCAGAATCAGCCAATTAGAGATCTTTATTGATTAGACTCTTGCTCTCAGAGATTATTAAAAATTGGGTTTTCATCTTATTTCTACAACCCACGATCCAATTCACTTATTGATTTTATAACTTGAAACTTATTATCCTATTATTTAATGAGTTGAGCCATTAGTTACACTGAGTATCCGATTAGTTTACTTATTAAGGTGATATTTTAGTTGAAGTAGATGAAAAACTAGAAATCTTCAATTCCAAAAAGGTTCTACATTTGAAGCTCTTACAATAATTTAAGTTGCATCAGCTCAAAAGGGGAGATGCTAATGCCTTAATACTTAAGTAAGATATTTATACCATAGTTGATGATGAACTTAAGAACGTAGTGAGATCTTGAAGGCAAAATAAGTTCAAGGGTTTAATAATTGAATAAAATTATTTCAATATAAATTAAATTGAAGAAGAACAAAAAGAAAAATATATTAAGTTGCAAATACTACTTATATATCATTTATCTGAATTTATATTTTCGAAAAAAAAACTAATTGTATTTAACCTATAATAATTATGGGTTGTAAGATAAGATGCTCGTCGATTGGTTTAAGTCAGAGACTCATTGAGTTTACTTCCTTGTTGTATGATTCATAATTTATTCCTCTATAAATAGAGAATTCTTTTATTTTAAATGTCTAACTCAAAAAACACAACAACAACAACAACAACAACAACAACAACAACAACAACAACAACAACAACAACAACAACAACAACAACAACAACAACAACAACAACACAACAACAACAACAACAAAACAACAACAACAAACAACAACAACAACAACAACAACACACAACAACAACAACAACAACAAACAACAACAACAACAACAACACACAACAACAAAAACAACAACAACAACAAACAAACAACAACAACAAACAACAACAACAAACAACAACAACAACAACAACAACAACACCAACAAGGTGGTGACCGAGGAGGTAGGTGTCTATGTCAGTAAGGCATCCTTCCCAATCAACAAAGACTGATCTTCACAAGCAAGCTCAAAGAGCTACAAAAGTGTGCTCGATTTGAGTAATTTTGAAAAAATCAAGAACAGAATCATCAACAAAATCAAGTAGAATCCTCTCAGACTACATCATCTGGAAGGAGTCTCCCCTCACCCTCAACAGACAACTAATATCGCAGACATTAAAACTAAAAAGTAGACTGATGGAATATCCTGTATGATTTTAGTATTGATATAGTATGGGCTGGCTCTCTCATTAAATTTAAAAACATAATGTTTTAAACTATCTCTAATTTAATATTAGCACTTTACTCTTGAACTCTATCTTCCTTAGGTTTTCTTACCTTCTATCATGTAATAATATTCTTCTTAAATTAAGAAGCAATTAATTGATACCACTTAAGTCAAGGTATGAAAAGGATGTTTTAGATTTTTGTAAAGTATGAAATTGATATATATATTTGATCCCAGCTTGATAGTTTTAACCAATTTAAAATGACTAGTTCTTATCATAAATTTGTCTACTTCTTTGATGAAGAGAAATATATCTCTTTATTGAAGAAGATAACAACTGAGAAAGTCGCATGCTAGTAAAAATTTTGCACGTCATCCTACATTGTCAAGCACTAAAGATTAAAGCATGAAGATCGGAGAAAACAAGATACAAATTGGAGCCCTAAGAAGTTCAGCTGCAAGACTAAATGCAACGTTTACTATAAACAATAACTACTCTCATTATCTCTTCCATACATGCAAATTGCAGAGAAACCTCAGAAAAATTAAGGCAGTCGTTCGAATAGTCTACTCAAATGAAGACTAAAGAAACGGTAGAATACATTGAATACAATTCAAGATATAACATAAAATGAGATGCTCTGGAAAGATATATGGAAGTGGAATTTCAAGAGAGCAGGTAAGCTATTCAATGAAATTCTCATGGACCCACACTGGTACAGGACTGTGTTGAGGTTCTATCGAACTATAAGAGATAATAAATAAATTTTCCCTAAAGAAAGATTCGGAACTAAATTACATTTGTTTTTAGGTGGCAAATGGTAAGCTCTAAAAATGAATTGAGATGCTAAAAATGTGGAGCTATAAGCGAAAGGAAGAAGATGTATGGGAAAAGACGAAACCTGATGGGGAAGAGCTTAAGAGAATAGGATGAATTCTTCTTCACAGCCATGAAATTTATATCTAAGGCACAAAAAAAGACCACGAGGTAATTGACAAAACTTCGGGTTAGCTCAAGCACGATTACAGAGGCAGCAAGAGCAGCTTCTTCGGGGCTTAAATTTAGATAAACTTTTGTATCGGGGAATTTTTTTTGAAGCAAAAACATCACGAAAATTGAAAGGGAAATTAAGCCATTTTATTTTTCAAAAAATAATTTCCAAAATCGCTTTAAAAAAATTTAAAAATTTAGAATCAAACTTAGAAAATTAAATAAAAATTAGTTTAAAATAAATATATTTAAAATGGCAGCCAACTCCTATAAACCTTAAATAAAAGATAATAAAATAAAAGAGCTATCCGATAGAATTTTCAAAGCAGTATGCCTCGCTATCGAAAACACTAACCAAAAAAAGGCAATTGAAGATGACCTCTTTACTAACTTATTTAAAAAACCAAGGGTAGATACTATTAAATATGAGGAACCATATCATAGGAATCCCTACATTAGACATTAAAATACTGTAGGAGAGTACCCCAGACTTTTGGTTGAAGTTTAAAGAAACATAGAATATAATTATTAGGAATGAATTAATAATTATTTTACTTAATCCGAACTTGTTAAAGTACCGAATAAGCAACTTAGTATATCCTATGTAAAGAAAGAAATATAAACACGAAGGTTAGAGAAAAATCAATGGCCCAGGATACTCTGAAATCTCTATTAAGCTAACAGTAAAGATTAACACGATCTACTACGTCAATTCTTAATCGATTGTAGATAAGCTACCTCATCCAAAGCAGCCAAGAAACAAGTGAATGGAATCAGAGGTATGACCAATAGGATCTTCTCGGTCTCATATAAAATAATAAAAAAGAAATCAAAATTTTAGAAGACGAGCTAATTCCTGAACTCTTTCAAAATGGCGATAAATAAATAGAATTTGCTAAAGTAAGAACGACTAAAAATCCCTCTGTCCTCGTCCTCCAGAAAATGGCGAACTACAACAAACAAGTATTACAAAAAAAGAAAGTCAAAGTTTTTAAGAACAAAGACCTTAACTAATGGATATAGTTATTCTATGACATCATAGGAGCCTATGACAAAGTTACATACAATCAAAGCTTATTCAGATAATAAACGAAAGGATACAAAGCCAAAGACATAAAATCACTATGAAGAATCAAACAAAAATTGAGAAGCAAAGAAATTAGAAAGCTATAATAAGGAATAAATAATCTAGGAGATCCTAATTGCAAATATTTTAATTCCAACATAAACGTAGTCACTAATACTCATTGACGAAGCTACTTAAAAGGAAAATTTTTCGTCAAAGAAGGAATTCAGCGCCTTTCAGTCAGGGGAGGGGATATAATACCTATAAATCCAAACCATCAATATAATATAGCGCTTCTTGAGTTTACGTATAATAACGCCACTGTCTGAATTGGTAAAATCATAATAGTGATAACGAAGGGAGAAGTATAAGGAAGCAGCCTTTCCCCAAATCTATTCAAATTATATATAGAAAAACTTTTCGAAGGGGCTTTATAAGCCAGAAGAAAATCTTTGACTGTTGAGACATGTCCAAGAGGTGGAAAGAAGCTAGAGGCCAGCTCAGTGGAATTGACTCACTTTCCCTATTCCAAACATTAGCCATACACTTCAAGGATTACTACATGGTCTAGTTCGATTCATAAAAGACTTAAAATATTGAATCAGGAACTAAGTAAACAAAAGGTAGAAAGGTGAATTAAACACGGAGGTTAATAGCAAAATTGTAGCCCTCACCAACTAAGAACACCATAAGCTTAAAAGATTCAGCATAGTCGATATCATTGCACTGGGAATCTAGATTGAACTCGCCGCAAAAGTCAAATACCTAAGAAAATAAATAAATAAAATTATCTTCTTTAATAAACAAAGAAATAGAAGCTTGCCATTAATTAACTTAAGAAAAGATTGATTAAATAAGATATTTAAGGAAGGTACCCTATAAAAATACAACTAGTTATTAAGACTCACTAGCCAGATTCTTCATCATCACTTGTAGAAAGGTAGTAGACAAGAAGACCAGGATAATACCAACAGCAGTGCCAGTAACAGCATACTGGCCATAGTACCAAAATCTAACATAGATAAATTTAGGTGGGAATCCCAAGTTAGACTCGAGACGATATTGCCTATTTGTGAGCTCATATTAATTTGAGAGGGATAATTGATAAATTAAATGCGGATCTAGAGTCCCTTAACTACTTTAAATTCTGCAATTTTACATCATAGGAGCTATAAGCATAAATAAAACAATAGACTACAGGAACTGCATCCATTCATTGGTAAGATGTGGCATCTCTATAAATGACAGGGAGGTAGAAACAATGTATGTTGAATCCGTCTTCAAAAGATATACATTAGGAATCAGGTAATCAAATATCATTAACTACTTTATCGATGTGAGCTGTATTAGAGAAGGCAAACAACTTTATCTATCCCTGCATATATCAATTATGAAGAGCAGAAAGGCATGGGCAATAAGTTTACAAAGACATGGAGATCGATCAAATGCCAAACAACACAGCTGAACTAATCGCTATATTGTAAACGATAAACTATATAAATACAGAATGAGTAATAGGCATATAAATGAAACTAAATTCATAATTCATTCCGACATCCTCTATGTATTAGACACAATAAATAATACTTGAAAAGGGGAGATATCGTAATTGAGCCGATCGGAAGGAGATCAATCATAGCAATTATTTTGCTAATGAAGAAGGAACTGAAAGGAACTTAAAATGCAGAGATAAATGTGAGACGCGTCAGAGCCCATGCAAAGAAAACGGTGGAAGAGGAGTTGGAAGAGAATAGGAACCCATATGGCAGACTTCCTTGCGGACTACACCAATACAGATAGACCATTACAACCTACAATAAAATTTTAACTAACAAGGGCTACCAACCAAACCAATTAGATGCATCTACTACTAGATTTAAGTATTCAAAAGCAAGGACATGGCTAGAATTACCAATATAAAATTTTTGCCAGGAAAACCAAGAACAAAGCGTAGAAGATAAACAACATGATTACAAGGACTTATAACTCACAAATAATATTAGTATAATAAATTTAACGTCTGATATATATTAATTGTAGAGAAGAAAACCTAAAAAAAATATAATGTAAACAAATAATGAATTAATGAATAAACTTTTAGCCAAAGGTGAATTCCACCTCGTAATCATATCACAGAAGGTAAAATATTCATAAAAAAGATTAGTTGGGGATAATTTAAAAATACAGATAAATTATATAAATTTATTTCAGATTTAAAATTTTAGATATGGAGGTTTTTTACTCCAATATCATCCTACAGGCCATGCTGATTAATTTTTAATTTTAATAATTCCAATGACCACCCACCACGTGCATGAGAACTAAAACAGAGTAAATTAATTATGATTATTATTTTATTTAGAGATAAAGCCAAGAAAAATAAAAATTCAAAAAATTTTAGGAACAATATAGTTTGGTATCCGAACAAAAATAAAAATTAAGATAATAATTCTGTAAAATAATTCTTATCTCTTTCCTGATGTGGCTGAGTTCAGTCAGCTAGGGGATATCGGAGATGCGCATGGTCGGTCCGCGCAGTTAAGTATATATTTTTTGGGTGATGTCTACAGTTTCACAGGAGATCAAGGAGAAGAAGGTTTACCTCCTCTAAGCGCATTCCTTATTACACTATCGGAGGAGAGCGAGCTCTCCAAGACTTATTTGCATAACATTAACTCTAGGCTTTCGATGCTAACGAATGACAGGCTACTCACACCCTCAGTCAGGGAGGTTTTGAACTGCAGGGGTTCCCCTTACCCTGTGAAGCGAGTAGTAACGTCCGAGTTCTTTCGCTGCTATCGGAGGTGATCCTATCGCTGAGAGCAGTAAACAGGCTAGAGAATACTAGATCAGCAACAAAAGAATCTGCAGCAAATCCCCTTGCTCATAAAGCAGGTATATATAACGCCAAATCAGGAAAGAGATAACAATTATAATGGGCTTCATATTCTCAGCACAAAAAATCATATGTCTTTTAACGGATTAATTAATTTATACCCTAAAATTCTCATTCTCACCTTCATTCTGTAAAATATTGTTCGAAGGAAAACTTTTGTTAGATATTTTAATCCCTTACTTTGCTTTCTTTGAGGCTAAATACACGAAGAGGGAAAGGTTGGCCTGGTAATTATTTATTAAGAGAGAATTTTAATAAGGGCCGTAGAGATATACAAGAGAAAATTTCTCCATTAATAAAGTTTGTAATTTGATGCAAGCATATATCGCAGATGTCTTTTATTTATTCACTTACTGGTATTAAGACTCATAGTTGTATATCTAATAGGTGATTTTCCTAGTTGATCTACTATTATTTTTAAATTCTCATAACTTAAATAGCAATATTCTTAATATAGGTTTTATAATTTCAAAAATTAAACGATAAATTTATAATTTCGATGAGATTAGCATCTGATAAATTCAGAAACTAATAAATACGGACAAACTCTAAGCTAAATTTCAGAACAGTCCTGAAGCGATTAGGAAACACCAAATCTATATATAAAGCAATGGTATGCGTTCATATTGTGGAAGAAAAAAATTGTCAGACTGGGAACAGACCCGAGGATAATGTTCGTATACGTGAGTAAACTAACAGAAGCAGAGATGAGCATAAATTGGAACAGGTGGAGATACTTCATCAATTTAAAGATCATGATATAATTCAAAAGAGAAGAAGAGTAACTATAATAGTACGGGGAAGAAATAAGAGTCAATGAGGACGAATTCTTCCTTATCCTTTGTGGTATAAAGAGAGCATAGGTCATCCACAGGTAAGAATATTACATAATCTGCAACTCAGATACTAAAACTGGTGATAAAGAGTGGCTGCGGTAACTCTTGAAATAATTCAATTCATTTATCAAAGAGGAATACACCTTCAGTGATTACCAAGGAAAACAATAGCATCTATGGCGTAGAATAGTGTAACTATGCCTTACACTAGCAGACCCACAAGAGACTAAAGAGGAGAATAAATAACTACAAATTAAATATGTGTAGAGCAAAACTAGTCTAGACTTCCAAAATAAAATCCAAAGGAGGAACTCATCCATTTGATGGGATAAAATTATATTCAAATAAATACTTACTCGGCATAGGACATAAAAAGTAATGAGAGAACCAGCATCATTCCAAAGGCAAGGAATGAACAGCAGAGAGGAGTTATAATGTGAGAAACCTAGAGTCAGTAACATCATTGATATAGCAAGGAAGTACAAAATCTTAGACAAGAGCTTTTAAAAAATAGAGCAGAAAGTATAAAGAGCAATGATGGATGTGAATGAGCAAGGAAACCCTAATAAGTATATGATCATGATGACCAACAAGATAGACCTAAACAGAGATAATACTGAAATAAGAATAGACAGCATTAGACTTGACAAATTCATGCAACTCGAGAAGGAAAAATTTGTGATAAAATATAACTTATAAAGAAAGACTTTAAGATCGATAGAGATATAGAAAGGCAGAACAATAAAACCAAGGTTAACACTGAAATTTTAGCATAGAGAGTAGACACTGTGCAAATTATAAAACACATAGTATGGGATAAATATGAATGATTGATCGATGGAAATAATCCTAGATACTCAAAAGTAATTTGAATTAAAATTATCTGATGATAACATGATTCATTAAATTAAAATAAAAATTAAAAAAAAATTGGCTATGAAAGAGGATTGCTATCTCGTTGACTGTGGGGAAAGACAAGATTAGAATTAAAAGGCTTCATTATTTAACTTGAAACAATTGAATGATCCTTTGATATACTATTTGAAAAGGTAAAATACTATATTAGGGACTATATTTAAATTTCATAGCATTGAGTTAGAAAAAAATTAAAATACGAATAATTAAAGTGAAATACAAATCTTCTAATACACAAGAAAATATGAATAAACTTCCTTTAGATTTTTCAATATTATTATAAATGATTAAGATTTTCCATAGAGTAAATGTTTGTAAGTATGCTTCTTCTTGATCAAAAGTACCTAACTCCTAACCCGATACAAGTGGATGTGCTTGAATTAGGAAAAGGAATTTAATAAATGAGAAAAGAGATTAGAGCATAATTTAGAGAGGAAAGAAGTCAAAACATGATAATCATTGAGGAAGAAAATAAAATGCAAACCCAAGATAAAAGGCGAACTAAGAGAAATTAATGAGACACAGCAATAAACACCCTGAACTAGTCTGGAACAAACCCATTTTGAGAAGGTTGAAAGTATTGTGTAAATTTAATATTATCAGTGTGTGCCCACAGCAATTTAAGTATCCTTGACCAATCATTATCAATTACAATACTTATATATAAGCTGATAGCTAATTTGTAGAATAACTACAACTAATTTGTATTCTAAGAAATTGATTATATCTAAAATTTATTGAGAATCGATAAGACAATTAATTCAAAGACTTTTAAATATCAGCTTATAAATTGCTCTTCAAGTAATTTTGGTTTGATGCTTGGTGCTTGAAATATATAGCGACAAGACTGAGTAATAATATGAGAAATTAGTTTCATTATATTGTTCATTATATTATTCCTATGAGCCTTTCTTCTCTCTACTCTGGCAGTTCATCATCCCTTCTTCCTGTAATTTTCATTCTTCTTTCCGATCGCGTTCCGTCAAACTTCGCATCCTATTGCAGAAATTTTGCATATTTGCTGATCGGATCCTTTTACAAAGCTCTCCTATGTTTTACTTGCGAGGTTTTGATCACACTTCTGTTGCTTGTACTTCGCTCTCTTCTGCCCATTATTCTTGTCGAACATTAGCTTGAGATAATAGGAATAAAGATTTATTGGAGATATTCACTCCTAGAGAGAAATCGCTTTGAATTCTTAAGTGAAAATCTTAGACCCCACCAATTGCATAAATGATGTTCTAGCTTTAATTACCTCCAATATTTCGAGGTATTTTCTAAAATTATTTTACTATTTTCAAAGCTTCAGAAAATCAATGTCCTCCTTCGTTGCTGATGCTCTCTTGCAATGGTTATGGAAGTCTCCGCCACCTCTTCTTTTTACTTCATGCTTCTTGAAGTTGGTGCCATACGTCTTGCTTATTGGGTTAGACACCTTGGCTGAAGATGAGTTTGAGTTCATCACCTTTCTCTTCGCTAAAAGCTTTGATTTGCTGCCCTCATCTTCTCTTTCCTTTGTTGACTACTTTAGTCTGAGCTTTTGCAAATACGTTTAAATAGCAAGAGGTTGTGAGTTTTAAATTATAGTAAAATATATTGATAAAGAAAACTGAATTATATTAGTTTAAATTACTTTAATAATCAAATAGATTTATATAAAATGAAAGGTTAATAGTATGAGGTGGACTTAGTTCCATTCAAATTATTATTAAAATTGATGTTAAGTCTAAAAATCAAGTAAACATTTTTTATTGTATTATATTTTGTCATTTTAGCAAATATCTAAGCAATATTAATTATAATTCGCATCATAACTTTATCAATATAGACATCCACATTGAAGGGAGAAATGGAGAGAATAATCACCAAAAAAATGAAAAGACAAAGAATTATACATTAAACAAAGAGTAGCAGTTTAAATGGACTTAAAGATATTAAGGATTTTTATTCATGAGTTTTAAGGTAATTTAGCTAAGTAATAAACTTAAGTTGATAAAACGCATTCATAAGGACTCAAACAATGAAATAAACGAGAGAATTCTCATTGATATCATAAAATGTTTGAGAAAAAATTTCAAAATAAATAGAAAAGCAAACCAGCAGATTGCAAATACCTTGCAATAGAATCTCTAAACAAAAACTTGTATTTTTTAAAATCTTGATTCTAATCATGAAATTATATTTGTTATATATCGCCCTCTTCAGTTTAAATAGCGACTTTCTCCTCCTGATGTCTTGTATTTGAGCAAAGTCCTGCTCTCTCTTTCATTAGACTTATTACTGCTTAGGTTTGAATCGCGACAAAAATAACAGTCTTTAATTGCTAAGCGATTCATTGTCCACTGTTTTGGACTGGAGCGAATTGGCGAGAATCTACCATACTTAAAAATTCACTCTAACTTTTGTCCTAAGATATCTCCTACCCTCTGGTTTATCACCTTCCTTCCTGATCAATCTTATCTCCTTTATCTAATCTCGATGTAATGAGTGAAGTCCATCAAGTATAAAAACCTTGCTTGCCCAGATTCTTCATTCAGCCCAGTCACCAGCGCCATGCTCCTGTAGCTGAGCACTTCCTGCGAGATCATTAATTGTTCTACGTCTTGAAGATTTTCCATAGGCTTATCTTTAAAAGGCAATCCTGGTTGTCATATGAAACATATAGCAGCTCTAGTCATTCGCTAGCTCCCCAATGAAAAAGGCTAATACGATCACTGGCCAGACTGCATTGCGTCTGACTCTTCTTGAAAGTATTGTCACAGTTTTGAGAGCTCTTAAGCTGCAAGTTTTAGTACTCCCCTTGTTCCTTGAAAACTCATGGATATGTGCAATTGTCTTTCCAGATCAGCAAAGAATGACCTCGTATCCTCTGTTCTTAAAGAAGTATGAGTGGGTTAAGTCTCATTTGGATAGTTACAATGATGAAAGTTAGGCTTTAAAGTTCTCGTACTTATCAATCTCTGTGATGAGGTATCCTTCCATTTTCGAATTTAAGATATCAAAATCATAATTTTTATTACTGAAATGGCAAATAATTAGCTGTTATTTTAAACCATTTTAATTTATTGATTTATTCACTGATTTTCTCAATAATTATGAATATGTAATTTTCTCTCATCTAGCATTAAGAAAATGAAACAGTTAATTGACTTCTCTTATTTGCTTTCCGATATAATTTTAAAACATCCTGTAGTTTAAGTTAATTATTTTTCAATTTTGAAAATAAATTCTATTTGTATAATATACCCAGTTAGTGCCAAATTATATTTTAAAATATATTTTTGATTATATTTTTGTTATTAATACAATCGTACTGCTAGTTCATGCAAAATATTTATGGAAATAAATATATATTTTACTGAACAAATATTCACTATTTTTAAAAATATTTTAAAAATAAAATTATGATATTGATTCATTTATAGCTTTATAATTCTTTTTAATTTAATTTATTTATTACTAATAGTACAAAATCAATTTTAAATGCGGAAGTGGTACACTTAAATACAAATTTTTAAATAGATTAATATAATATGTAAAGGTAGGTGTTTCTGAGACGGGTAGTACAAGCTGTAAGGTGATGAGACAGCTCCATTCTAGCTTCGGTAACACCCAGAGGCAATCTACAAGGTTGGAAGTAAAGCAGTATTTAGAAATAATTTAATAGAGAAGTTGTCTAGGATCTACTTTAGAACCTTCAGGCAATAGTCTATCGACATGTTATCCTAAGAACCATACAGCTAGCTGGTAGCTGAGGATAAAGCAAGTTGATAAAGGCGAGGTAGTGGAAGGTTTTTGCTGTAAGAGAAGGCCTTAATGTGGAAGAGGACACAATCATAGCTTATCGCACAGATTTCGAAGATAGACTTGCCCCGAGTGCTTGGAAATCTGAACTTTTACTTTTTCCCTGAGCCAGCATGGCTGCGATGACTGATCTGCCTTGAATTTCAACTCACCTAAAAGACCAAATTTAGACCCTCGATGATCTAACTCACTTTTTATTTTTTGAGAATTCCTGTTGCTTGCTCTTGACTTCCTGATACTTGTCCTCTTTGCAGCGATAGGAATTGCCTGTGGTACGCTATTTCAAGCTATAGCAGAGGTAGATCTTTCTCATATCAAATGTTTAGAGTATATGGATGTCGTCGTGATGGTGAAGGAAGTAGTAACGTGAAGGGGGGCTCAGAAGAACTTATTCATTTAGTGACTTGACAAAGATATTCATTGCTGAGTCTCATGAATAGGGGCTTCCTACTCCTTTTGCTCTTCATCACCACATACTCTAAACCATTCCTAAGCCACATCTAGACGATCATGTTGACTGCACCTACTCGCAAGCAAATGAAAATTGCAACTTATGGATAATTGAGTCGAGTGTGCCGAATCGTTTAAAGATGACAGTGATCTGCTGTTCATATGTAGTTGCCTGTCGCAATCGCATCTTGAACGCCTTACTCTTTTGTATCACCTCGTTTAGGGCTAAGGGAGGCTACACTCATTAAGAATAAAGTTAATACCGAGAGTATACTTGCGATCTATTGGGGATCGAGAAATGCAGTTTGGTCTGGATCAAAAGCCTCGAACTTTTATTTTTATTAACTCTGATAAACTAAGAATCCATTTAACTGCTGTTGAAATTATTCTAATTTAATAATCTATGCCCTAATAAATGTATCTTACACTCTTAGATAAATTTGACTTTTAAATTTTAGATAAATAAATCACAACTTAAAAAAAAATTTTCTTCAGGCGACTCATAAAATATATAACTAAAATAATGAATCTCATTTATTTTCAAGCAATTTAATTTGAATTTTAATAATTAATTATCTATAAGACTTATTGAATACCTAGTTTATTTTTTAAAGTTCCTCTCTTCACTTTATATTTTTAAAAAACAAACAACTAAATAATTTGCTTTTAAGATTAGATAAAACTTATGCCTCAGAGTTGGCTTAATTCCTACATATTTTATCAAATAAGTCTAAAATAATTGCTGTTAAGTTTAAAAAAATTTTAATACAAATAAAATAAACATTAGCGAGCTGATATATGCCCTTTTAAAAATAAGTTTAAAAAAATATAAAGAATTGTTAAGGGAAATAAAAAATCCTTAAGGAGAAACATAATTCATATGAAAGCAGGACTAAATTTGTGGAATAGACCTGTGACACTCCCTGCCATCAACCTTTCTGAGTGATTAGGCTCAATATTTAGGATAGTCTTATAAAAACAAAACTCTATTACTCAGCCTGCGAAATAGTAGAAGAAAATATGGCTAGCATTCTGACTGTAAACACAAGAGTTCCAGAGTGTTAAATGATAGCCTTCTAGCTGCAAACTTGTGTTGTTGCCAATAAGTCTCATCACTCCGTATTGAAGCAGATTAGGGACTTGGACAAGAAGCCACTCATTTAGTTTTTTATATTAAGTTAGCAGATGCCTTCCTCTTAAGGACCCTATTATCAGGACCCCATTTTTAAATACACGACTTCTAGCTCACAGATTCCTAAAATAGATCGCATCTAGGGATAAACTCAACGTATAAGAGGCAGTGATTAATGCCAAGCTAATCTCCCTTCCACACGCCAAGCATATTTTGTTTCGTTTTTCATCTACGGATTTTATCTTTCTAATTTAATTATTAATTTAAAAAAGAAAAATATAAATTTTAAATATAAATTGAAAACTCAAATGTTGATATTTAAAAATAAATTTGTAAAAATGCTCAAAACTCAAAATTATTTAAAATTTCAGTGATATATCAAAAATACAAACTCATAAAATTTCGTAAATTTTTAGCCTTCTGTAAATGGATTTAATACTAAAATAAAATTTCTAAAGCTATCAGTTTGATTTTCTTATAAAATAGTGTGTTAATTTGGTGTAGTAGAGCTTGACATATTATAAATTCTCACAGTGCATTCTTCCTACTTAAAAATTTAATAAGAATTATCTCTAAGTCTTCTCTCATTGCATTTGATAATATTGCATAAGTTTAATCATTACTGCTCAGATCCTAAAGTGATGTTTTCCTATTTTTAAATAGATACAATATTTCCTCAGGCATCAGATTAATTTGATTTCAAAGCCTGATCTTCACTTAATTTTATCTAAAAGTAACATTAACAAAGCAAAAAAAAAAGAGAATAGAATATTTCATGGTCGAAGCAATAAATCTGAATGGAAGTAAATCAGTATTATTTTGTACTTCGCTAATATTCAGTAATCTAAAACAAACATTTAAATATATTAAGGGATTTATTTCAAAGTATGATTTGCACCCATATCAGCTATAGTAGTGGCATCCTTCTGCAAGCCTGTTGCTTTAAAATGCGTATCTTAATTTTCAATCCAAGAATCTCCTCAGATAGACTTCAGTATTTGATATTTTTAGAACCCACGACTACCCTTCATTCAATAATCTAAAATCCATTAGTATTGCGAAACATAACTTATATAATATTAAATTATATTAGAATACAATTCTTGAAAACACGCTCTCTTCTGAACTATGAAGTATATAAGATGTATTAGGAAATAAGACGATAAGCTAGTAACTTAAACTCTTGCAATAATAACTCTATCTGTTATTTACTTCTTCCATTTTCAAATTACTGTATAAAAATCCAAATTTTTTATTAAAAAAAGTAATTAATTTATATGCTTCTCTTTTGTGTCTTTTGTAATTATAGACTATTTAACTCTCACAAAAATGCGATTATAATTTTATAAAGATAGGAAATGATTTTGATAATTAGAAATTAAATATAAATTTTATAATTTAAATTTTTTTCTCAAATTAATATATCAAAATAATAGCATAACTATTCTTATGATAAATTGAAATAAAAAAGTAAGTTATTTTACAATTTATTTGATGATTATCAGAATTCTGAATTGGTTTTCAAGTTGAAAATATGATTTCCACTATTTGTTTTTTGTTGTTGTATTTTCTTGATAAATATTTTAATTTAATAGTAATTTAAATTTGTAAGCTAGTTGTATTGGTCGTTGGGTGTATTTTCTGCTGAGCAATTGCAAGTACAGTTTTCAGCAGGAGTTGCTGATGGAACCGGAATAGAATTGTTTGAGCTTTGAGGAATACTTGGAGTAGGGACTTCAGTAGTGGTCTGTGACTATGTTGTCTCTGGAGCTGGAGAAGTGGATGGAGGCGCAGGAGTAGTGCTTACCGCGCAAGTCACTGATTCGGTAGGAGGATTCGTTACTTCACAATAAGTGTCATTACCCTCCTTCAAATTGTAAGAAATAATTTATATAATATAGTATAGAATTAAATTAAAAAATAATTGTTTTTTTTTATTAAATTGAGAGTTACAAACTTAGCATTTTAAATAAATTAATAATATCTTTACTTGTAACTTGTTGAATAGCAATCAACAATTATATGAGTTTCTTCTTTAAAAATCTGCAGTAACTCTTAGCAATGAGATCTCATATACTCAATCTTCCTCCTTCTCATCTTCAAACTATTTAAATAATTTATATCGCTTAAAACTGTTGGTTGAGAGATCTAACTCAAAAGTTGCAAAGATAAAAAGTTCTTATAATTTACTTCTTAATCGAAAAGTGTAATCATTATTAAATGAGAGAAATTTAAACAGCTGCAACTTTGATACATTTTAAATAAAAAATTTTAATTTAGTTAATTTGGCTATTTATTCTAAGATATAATAATAATAAGTATATATTATTAAACCTATTAAAAATATTAAAAATAGCTTGTTAATTTAGTACCTAATCACCTATTATGTTGATATGTTTTACAATTAAATGATTTTAAATTTCTAAATAATTTATTTAGTTACCACATTTTATAAATTATAATCCTGCACTTAAATAAATCAAAAATACTATTAATTAGCCTATATTTCTAGTTTAAAAGTCTGAATGCTATAAAGTATATTTAAAAAATCTAAACCTTAAAAATAAAAAACAAAGGGATAAAAATTATTTAAGATTATTATAGATCTATTAACAAATTCTTCAGATACATTTACTTTCAATAAATAAACTTTACAATATTTTGACTTCTTTAATTTATTAAAGCCCCTACATTTTGTGTAATTATTTAAATTTTTAATAAGTACAAAATAAATAAATGAAGATATTATTCAAAATTTTAATAAAAGATACGATATTGAAGAAGAATATTTTTAAAACTAGGGTTAATGCAATCTTTAATAATATTAAATCTTTCTCGTACTAACTACTATATATAAGGTAATCGTTGGAGCATTCGCAGTAGTAGAAGAATTTTAGCTGGGGTATTGTGGCAGTCATGTTCAAGGTAACATTAAATTTGGTTTAAAAAAACAGAAGACTTATTGAGTAACCATTCTATGAGGTTCCTCAGAAGTCACTTAAGCTGAATCTGACTTATGCCAATTGTCCTCATCAAGATCTTCCATTCGCTCAAAGGTTGGAAGGAGGACTCAACCTCTGCTCAAGCCTTCCTTTCATGAAAGAGTTATCTGTCTTCACTGGCTCTCGCTCAGAATGCTGATGAGCGACCAGCTACAAAGATCAACTCTGGAGGAATGTTCTCTATTCCTTGAGTGCTGCTTGAATTCTGCTAAGGTCTTGAAGTCTTTTTCTGCTAGCATATTCGAGTACCATCACTTCCGTCATCTTGAGTAATATGTATTAGAAGGATTTAATATGGGTCAAATAAGATTAGATAATCATGCTAACAAGTAATCAAGTATTTTTAGTTAGTGCTTTTACTATAATTAATTTAATAGCAAGAGAAAAGAATTGTCAATATTTTTAAATAAATTCGTAATGGCAGACTGGAGACTTCATAAGCCCTTCTCTCATCACAAATGTTACTTTTTCAAGTATCTTAAAGACAAAGAGGTAAGTAAACCATTTTTCTCGATTAATCTAGTTTTTTAGGTGAACATATAGGCTTGTTGGAACTCTTCAATTCAAAAAAGATCCTTCTAATGGAACTTATTTCATGAGTCAAGCTTAAAGAATCAGTAAAAAAAGGATCCTCCTACCTAAAAACAAAAGTAAGTTAATCCAAACGTGAGGTCACGGCGAACTTTAGGGCAAGTAGAGTGAAAATGAAGCAAATAGAGTTCGATGATTTCTAGATAAAATAATTGCTATAAAATATCCGAAATACTGAGGAGGAGAACCTAAGCCAAAGACAAGCAAATTAAAATAAGTAAGAAATAGCATTTGAATTGAAAATCATTGTATTTTATGCTTGTAATAATCTATCCGTATTTTACCCATATTAGTACATTATTGAAGCAACTGAATGACATAGTAAATCAAAGGGTCTTAGTTTGCATTATATATATATTTTAAGCCGTTTTTTTGACAGTGCTTGATAGACAATCTAATAAATAAAATATTCTCATAAAAATTTATAAAATATTTATATTTTAAAATTCAATTAAATCAGTTTAGTAATTGAAGATAATTAAAAAATAAAAAATAAATAAAATAAAATAAAAATTTAAAAAAAAAAAAATTTAGCATAAAAAGAAAAATTCAGATTCCAATCTCAAACAATAGAATAGAAAGATTATAATATAATCACTATTTATGTCTTGCAAAGAACGATTAAGTTAATGAATTAGAGAGATATTTAATATATATTTGATTGCTTATCTAGTATTAATCTATACCTTCTACCGGGCCCGCCTCTTAATATTGGCACTCAAGTCCATCAAGGAGCCGCCCCCCTCCGAAGCTTCACTGTACTCTCTAGCCGTAGGCATCACTGACCAGGGGGTCACTCCCGATCGCCACAAGAGGACGTTGCCACTCACTGCACAGGGCAAGGGCCAGGAATCCTGCGTTCAAACCCTCCCTGACTGAGGGGTGAGCTGCCGGTCACCGGGGGCCTTGCGCCATGCCTGGGGGCTCAGTGGGACTTGTAAGAGAGCGTGCACTCTGCCTCCAAAGCAAAGATCTCGGTAGCCTCATAGTCGGTATCATATGGTGTCGGACTCTAAGCTTATAGTCTGTTTCTATTGTGTTGCTGTTATTATTGTTATTTAATTATTATTATTATTATTATTCCCACTTTTTCCAAACTCCATCTTTTTCGTCTTCCTCATCGTCATCATCATCGTCTTCTGCAAGACATATTTAATAGTAATTGTAAGATAAATAAAACTGAGTTTAAATTATTTTTTAGCTTTATAATTACAGAATGGATTGTTATTAAATTTGGTAATTTTATGAATTATTTTTGGTATTTAAATGAATATATTAATGAAGACAAGAGCTTAATTTAGTTTTATATTGATATTTCTCTTAAAACTTCTCATTTAAATAATTAAAAATTGTGAAAACTCTCTTCATCTTAAAAACGCAGTATATTGCTCACTCTGCACTCAATTTAGTAAAGATAGTCTAACCATCACTTCACCTATCAGCCAATAACAACTATCGGGAAGCTCGATTCTCTCACTCACCTTCAGTGAAGCCTTACAAGCTTTTATTGATGCTATAATTAAAGAAAAGTATGGAGAGTCAGTTCCCTAGTCTGAGGTTAATATAGGTTTTGATGATTTACTTAATACTACAAATATGGTAAGTGCCATCTGTTCCAGACTCTCTTTTTTAGCTTTCGTGTTAGTTAAGCTTACTTAATTTTTATAAGATTTAATTTAGATAAGCCAATTAAACATAAGAACACAAGAATCATTTATAGAAAATAATTAAGAATAAAAGAGTGAATTTATACACTCAAATTTATCATAATTAAAAATGCCTAAAATATTTTAAATCATTTGAATATATTACGATAATAGTCTTCTATAAGCCAAAATCTAAATTTGATAAATCTGTATCTATCAAAATAAATCTAATAATATCTTGCTATACACTTATATATTTAAATTAATGAGTAGTTAATAAGTCTTTTTATTTGTAAAGTTTTATCTAATATTTTAAATACTTTTTTCTTCTGAATTCTTAAATTATAAATTTGTTTCAATCTATTTATCGTAATGATGTATAATATAATAAGTAGCTATGCACTCGTCTTATATATCTTTAAATAATATTGCGAATATAAGAAATGTATGAAGTATTAATTTGTATAAATACAGTAAGTATACTTTATGTTTTTATCTATGGTCTATTTTTATAAAATTAAGGAATTCATAAACCAAAAACATTTCAAAATTATGAAGCATCTATTTTTGTAAAGTTGATAAATATTTTATTTTATTAAAATTATATAAATACATATTTATTTTAATATGCAAATTGGCTGCCGCTTAGAGAATAAATAAAAAATATAAATTAAAATATTTATTTTAAAATTAATTTAAAATAATAGTGATCCAAAATTAATTACTTTATTAATATTTAAGATAAAATTGCTGAATGAAGGTTATTACATACGAAATACAGGATAAATGTATCTTCCACCTGTCAGGCTGTCTTCTCTTAGTGTGATTTATTTGCTTTATTTTCTTAAAGTTTTCCAAAGAATGCAAGTTTACTTTAGTGGTTCTTTTTTCAATATAGGGTGAATATGATTAGATGATTAATGGTTGCTTTTACTTTAAATACATCTTTATTAAGGGAAAAGTCAACAGCAATTTAATTAATATATTCAGTTTGCAATTTCATTTATTAAAATAAAAACCATGGACGAGGAGATCAAATTTAGAAGCAGAAGGATAGACCTTTCACAATTTCCAATCAATTTCAATAAACTACGGTATAGTATGTAAACCCTCATTCTCTAAAATTTATTATGATGACTATTTTTAAGATTAGCTAAAATTTAGCGATAATAATGGTGATTATAATAGACTTATAATTGCATTTAGATAAGAACATTTTGAGAGAGCAAGAAGCCATCAAGCGCACCCATGGACTTGAGACTATTGAAATCACTTTTCAAGGACAATGCGCAAAGAGAATCATGGTTCAAATATAAGATAAGGGTAAGTAAAAGCTCATCACAATCTAAGACTTAAACATTAAGAAATTTGGTTGAGGGTCTGTAAGCAAATTTACTAATTTTTTTTATAGACAAATTATGAACACTTCAAATAAATCAAAATGAAATTGATTAAGTAGAGGCAAATGCGCATTGAAAATCGTGTTCAGCAATGATAAGTCTTTATAAATTTATAAGCCTGCATTTTAAATTATAGATTCACTAATCGTATCCTACCTATAATAGAATCCATCAGTTGCCTCTATCCAAGATATCATAATCTGAGCAATTGAGAATAAAAATTCTTCTCTCTTCAGAAACATTTAATTTAAATATCAAACGACTTTTAATTAATTTGAATTATAAATGGCTTTCTAACTAAAACATATATTAACTGGCAGCTCAGGTCTTCAAAGGATTATAAAGTCTATAAGATTGCGAATCTAAAAAGTAAACAAAATCGCTAAAAATAATACTGAGCTCTAGGCAAACTTCTTCAATTTTAGTGGATGAATCTTCAAGACTGTCTAAGATTGATAAAACTTAGTAAGTAAATATAACCAATCTTACCTGAATGTATCTTTCAGTTTCTGCCTTCACCAAAAAAGTGGCAGTATAGTTTTCTAATTCTACTTTTACAATATCATTTTCTGCTAGATTTAGTTGAAGGACAGAATACTAGTTGGAATTCACTTCTCAAATGCTACATAAGCTAAGCTCTGTCTTCTTGCTCTATCCGCTAATAATTGCTAAAGTTCAAATGATTTAAGAAAACTTAATTTACTTATCACTTCTTATACATCAATTAACAAATGGCAAGTTGGAATTAAGAATGAGAGAAGAGTAATCAAGATCTTATTATTAGTTTAAAATTAAATTAAAAAAGGAATAATAAATGAAAAATAGTAAATTTTGTCCGTTAAATTGTGAGCTAGCTACCTCAAAGTGGTGCTTGTTCGATAGCTCTTTAAAATATAATATGAAGTTGTTCTGCTACCATCCGATAGGAGCTCTCTGTGAAGAGAAGATTATGCCACAAACTTAGAATCCGCAAATTAGTCAAGTTCAAGAACTTCTGACCGAGGTAACTCTTTAAACATATCTCCTACGAAGATGTTGCATGGATGAAATAGAATGGTAGTAATTTCAACTCAAAATGTTTCACATCAACTGCCACGAATTTAAAATTTATTGCTTATATTTTCAATTAATTCTCTTTTTTATTAAATTCTCAGCGATTAGTATAATGTTTTAAAGTAATGAGGATATATTTATTTTAATTCCACTAAGTTTATACTTATTTATTTTTAGTTATACTTAATTAAATGAATTACAGCTATTAAGAATGGAGAACAGCAGAAAGGCATACAAATCAAACTAACAATATAAGGATAGAAAAACTTGGAGATTTTTTCAGTCTGTGCATGTTTTTTAGAGAGAGTATGCGTTCCATGCTCTCCAGAAGGTGGCCAATATTTCTATGCTTGTGAATAACAATTTTCAGAGTTATAAAAGCTAAAACATGAAAATTGTGAAAGAATCTAGATGCTGCTTCTGAAATGAGCCAAAAATATATAAGTTGCCACCGAAATAAGGGTCAAATATATAGCCTGATCAATTTTAATTGACGTCTAATTATCTCATATATATATCTTAAATTTTGAATTCTTCTTCAAATCAAAAATTCATCTTTAAAATAAATTCTTATTATAAATAAAATATCATTTTACACATAAACAAAACAATTAGGCAGCATACCTAATTAGAAAATATAGAGAAATTGAATACAATCTATTAATTCTTTGCACATCGAAGCAAAACGTTCACAAACAACATATAAAATTTTAGTTTAGTTTAAAGTCTCGTCATTCTAGTCTCATTAGATATTTGATATTTTAGAAGATATGAAAGGATCTCATTTTATCGAATAATTATAGGTTGAATATGAAATGTTGATTGCAACTGCTATATCTTAAAAATAAATGATTTTTAATGCTTTTAGTGTAAGCGCCAGTCCTTGACTGTTTTTTTGTTTATTTATAAAAAATAATAATTGAGGATTTAAATGACTACTCAGAGAATTACTGCTTGCCAGCTTTGTTTACATTGCTTAAATTTAGTCATTGCTTATTTATTTGGTTTGTTTGCTTAACTTTTCATTCATTTTGATGTCTTGTTCATACTTGTAATAAAAATCATCGGCAACATCTAAAATCTGACTGAATATATCTGTCGTGTCTATAGGCTTTTAGTTGGAAGAGGGAGCTCTTTTTTATTTGAATTAGTATGGAGAGTGTTTCTTATTGTATCTGACTAGCTTGACGGTTAGTTCTATATTTAAATTATCTTTAATATCGTTTTAGATTTTTATGATGAAAGTCTGCCAGTCCTCCCAAGATTATGACGAAGATAATACAGTAGCTCAAGTTATTCTAGTACAGATCACAGATTGACAAGGAGCTCAACCTCCTCCTTACATTTTATGATTAGTTTTTATATTAAATTTAAATAATTAAAACAGTCAAGGACTGGCGCTCACTCTAAAAAAATAAATAAAAATCATTTATTTTAAGATATAGTAGTCACCAATCAACTATTCGTATTCAATCTATATTTGATTGGATGACATTCTAAAGTTCCTCTTTTTAATTATCTCATCTAATATTTCCTCCAAGTCTAGCATCTCCTCCATTGCTTGTTTCATGAATTTTAATAAGATAAAAGCTTTAGAGCAATTCGAAATAGGAAGAGAGAGTTATTGTAATAGGTCTCTAGATCAGTTGCTTCTTCCTCTTATCTGCAGTTCCTGTCTCTCAGATTTTACCTCACCCTATAAAAACTTTTCCATCTTGCTTGAATTTCGTGTTTTGCTACCAAACTCTTGTTCTGGTTAACAAACAAAACGCCAAATCTGCATTACTAAATTTTTTATGAAATTCAATAAAATGCCACATCTAATGTATTCATATTTTTTTCATAAAGGGAGAAATCAAAATTAATCTAAAAGTAAAATTCTAGCTTATTAAATTATATTTCAGTTTATTTATTTGAATGTTTTATTTTTAATAGAGGGAACATGCAAGCTGTTAGAGGTTTGATTTAGTCACCTCAATTTTAGTAAATTCAGATTATGATTGTCATAATCTGCACTTGAGTTGCCAAAGATCTTAGAGCCAAACTACTCTAATGTATTTGCTTAATTTTCTAAGTCTCCTCATTCAAAGCTATAAGTACGGTTTTCTTCTTTAGTCTTCTAGTAGTATTCTTAACACTGAAATTTATCAACAGATTGATGAAATTTTACTTTCAAGTAATACCAGTTCACTGATGAGGAGTTCTCTTCTTGTTTAATTGCAAGGACTATACTTGTTCCATTAAAATTTAAATGTCTTAATTATTTAATAAACAAGCATAAAATCAACTTCAGCAGGATGCCAATTTGTATTACATTCTGACTACCTCCTTTATTTTAGCAATATTAGCTTTTTCAACTTCTTTCTGTGAGGATTACTTCTCTGACTCATCATACAAAATTATGAATAGGATTAGATATTTTAATTTTCGATTTCACCTTCCAGCCATTTAAGTCTCTCTATGGCGCAACTTAAAGGCTAAATTAAGCCTCCTAAATATTGCTTAACTCCTGAGATTAATTCTACTTCTCTTTAAAAACTCTTAACGTCCGGACTACCCTATAATCTGATAAAATGCTCTTGGCTCCAGATTCAATCGTTCAACTAAATATATAAGATTGAGTAACATTTAAATCCAAACACTCAGACTATTTTAGTGTTTGCACTTGTGAATCGTATTTTTTTATTATCTAATCGAACTCGTCAATAATCACGAGATCATAGTCACGCTTCACATCATAGAATCAATTTATAGCGAGCACTGATAGACCTGACCCTAAATATTTTATTACCAAAGCGTCTAGGATCTCTAATACCGTTAGTGAAGATGAGCTAGACCTTTTTCCAAGACAATATATTTCAACTAGCCCAATCTCTCAAGTCTTTCTAGAGGCAGTAGGCATGTGTCACCGAAAAAAACTCTTCTGAGAAGATAAGATACAAGACGAAGCCATCTCTAAGTAGTGAGTGTGTTTCTCGTTCTCGCACACCTCTTGGAGTCTGATTGAAGAGCCATTATCTAGTCAACAGAAACTTGTGTGCAGCAATTTTATTTATTGATGGTAGGTTCAATGTGGTCAATATTAATGCCTTTTGTAAGTTTTAATGCGAATTTGATATGAATTTATTGATTTTCCTCACCAAGTTTGCCTGTCTCGATCCTACACTTTTCTACTGTCTTAGGAATCTTATAAATTACTGGCAAACAACCATAAGTCTTAAAAGAGGGATGTTGACTCGATCTAACTCTTTTAATATATTGAACAAGTAGTCTTTTGGAAGAATCAGGAGGAAATGCAATTAATCATTGGAATAGGATCCAAATAACAACGACTTATGCTAGGAGAATGATAATAGTTTCTCTAAATTCATAGTCTTTAACTTCTAGAATCTTGACTATCTAACCCAACCTCAAGAAGTTAAAGGCCTCGTTTAATGAACTCGACTTGGTTTTTCGAGCACCCTCGATCTCCGAGATAAATCTCAAAAAAATATTTTAAATCTCTCTTATTGAGTATTTTAGCTAAAATTAGTGAAGGAAAATGCTAAAAAACTAGTGCTATTAACTAAGGTTCTAAAGGGAAATCTTTGTCTTAAAAAAAATTATAAATCACTTTCAATATAACCTGGAGCAAGTCATGATTCTCATCAAAGCTTTAAGGCAAAGTGTTCAAAGAAAGTAGATGGGGATAGAGAGCAGAGTCATGCCCTCCAAATCTAGTAATGAAATATGATTGCAAGTGCAAAAGGAATTCTTGATAACTTAGTCTGAGAGATGAATAAATGTTTTTATTTTTCACATAATCTCTTAGTTTGAAAAACTTGTTGAAAATGTCTTATTGTCTTCTTGGGTGCTTCTCAAAGCAAACGGAATAGTATCTAGGATCACTTTCGAACTATTTCATCGAATTTTTTTGAGTGAGCAGAGTAGTATTTGCATCCAGAGAAGAAACTTAATCTGATATAAACCAAGATATCCTAGCTTAAGAATGCACTATATCGATGTTGCCTAGAGATGTGTTCAAGTATTCTTTCTCTACTCGTCTATGAATTTCTTTGATTAAATTTCCATCTGAAGAGGTAGTCGAGGAGGTTTTTGTTTCTTGCTTGTTGTAATTGGGTTGTTTTGATTTTCAATCTAATTTTTATGTCATAGGCTGCCTGTAATCTTTGATACCATATTGAGATAATGAAGGACGGAGGAATGTTTTTATTTTTCTTTAAATGTAATTATGAAGTCTTTAATAATACGTTTCATAAGTCTTGAGCATATAAAAGCCTAGATCATGATTAAGTTTGTCTATAAAACTTTACCTCGAGAAGCTAAGCTTTCTTGGAGTGAAGCTTTTTATCTCTTTCTCAATTAGCAAAGGTGTAGAACTTTGCTAAGTTTAATCGTTAAGATAACTCACTCACAGAGTCTGATCCACTTAGATCTCGCTGGCTATCGGTGCCAAGTTCATTAAAAATAGGTGCTAATTAATTATTATAGGTTTAATATGAATATATCATCGTATTAGTTTAACTTAGAAATATATTCGTCCTTGTTATGTCATTCAGAATAAACTACGCTTTATGTTAGATACCTCTTTATTTAAGTGTCTAAAACAACAACATCAGCAACTAATACGACTACCTCACCAACAACACTGAGATTGACTTGTACAGCTTGAAGGTGGCAGCCGATGAGGCAAGCGTCTAGGACAAGAAAGATTTCCCTCCCGATAAGCAGATACGCATCTTAAAAGGTAAAACAGTTACAAAAGTATACTTTAATTTGCATATTTTTTAGCAATCTCTAGAAAGGAATTAACATCACACTCATAAAAAAACTATAACTGATTACAACATAGGAGTCTACTCTTACACTCAACAGACAACTGCTCAAAACTCTGAAGCAAAAATTATAACTCAGACAGAGGCGGTGGTGTTTATATTCTTTGCGATGATCTAGTTTGAGATGGCTCACATATTAAATTTAAAACTTAATGCTTAAACTATCTCTAATTTAATATAAATATATCACTTTTCTCAAGAATTATATTTTTATTAAGTTTTCCTTACCCTTGACCATACAATCATATTCATCCTATATTTTATTAAGTAAATTAATATAGGCAAAATACAATTAGGTAATTTAATATTAGAAATACACTCAATTACTAATTTATCGCTTTAAAGGTACTGGTTAATTTTTTAAATGCGCTTCTCCCAAGTCTTATTATAAATAGAAGATTTTAATCCTATAGTTTTATTTTATCCATTGTCATTTCATTAGCTTCGCCTTAATGTAACTCAACACCTAAATGCACTGTTTTAGAAAATAGTTATGGCGAGTTCAAATGTTACCTTTATCTCTGAACTCTGATGATTAAAAGCACAAATAATGGATATATTTTTGCTCTAACCATTTTATTAGTGAAAGAGTTAGACCTGGAAGCTCTCCAGTATCCCAAACTGCCTTTTCTAAATTAATTAGTTCTTCTACAATAAAGTTAGAAAATTTTTTAAATGCCCGCTAAACTCAAAATTAATCACAAAAATTATTTTAAGATGAAAAAGGTTTACTTACAAAGTCTGCTATTATAAAATCTCGGTAGTCTTTAATGTCCATACTTCTCCTCTTTATTTCTTGTGTCATCTTATTTCTGATATTTATTTTAATAAATGAAATATTAATCTAAAGTTGGCAATTACAGAGATGATACCTTAGTATATTTAAGTCAAGAATTTAAAAATACCTACCGCCGATAATCTACATCTACTCATCATATATTAAATATACAGATCAGCCAGCAAGGTAAAATAATATAAATCTAACTCAATTATGTAATATAACATGTTAACTAGTCTAACCTCCCGATCCTAGATCAGATAAGAAGAATCCAGATCAGAATCCAACACAAAAAAAACAAACATGAAGAGTAACGATTTGGAGGGATGAAAAAATATTAAAATTATTTATTTAATTATAATTTGTTATGTCAGATGTCAACTCTATAATCTAATTCTACTCAAATAATATTTCACTCTTCTATTATAAAAAAATTATTAAATGATCTCAGTCCAACTTATATTACTTAAAATTAAATTAAGGAAATAGGTAGAACTTATTTAATCCTTTATAAATAAAATACTATAATAACAGGTAAAGCCTCGTTCTTAACAACCATTAATTAATTAGTTATGATGCAGCGCTCTCATTTGTGGACGAGAGATAATCTCTAGAGGGATTCAACTTCTGACTCCATCGTCTGCTCTCTCTCTTTCTGGGAACATCTGAATCTTCCTAACTTACGAGGGCGCACAAACTTTCTTCTAGTGTTGATTAGAAATTTCAAAATTAAAAAAAATCTCAAAAATATTTCCATTTTATCAATCTGGTTCCTCTGTTTATGCAATATTACGAGGGTAAACGCTAGTGGTCAGGCCTCATATTCACATCTTCACTAGCTGTGTCTACAATAACTACGTGTGACATAATCTTTCACCTGATCAGCCAGGTTCTCCTGAAGACTTTATTTCTACTACAACAATTGCTCCTCACTAGGTTCTCACCATTCAAAACCCCAAAACCCCATAATATGATAAGAAAGTGAAAATAAGTTGTGTATAATTAATTTCTTTATTAATACTTATAATCATGCTAAATTTTAAACCCCTAAACAGGCAATCTAAGTCTTCTAGGAAGGTGACCTTGACGTCTGGCTCATATCTTCTGAATTTTATACCTTTAAGTGCTTTCCTCTATCTCAGATAACTGAGTGTTAGGTTCCATAGGTGCTTGATTTTTACTTTGTTTACTAACTTTTTCAAAGGTTCGATACCTTGTCTATCTTACAAATGTCTTGTTGCGAATTATATTGCATCATCTTCACTTTCAAACCCAGTAGTATTCCTCTGGTTTCCTATCCATTCAAGTATGTTGCAACTATAGACCAAAATGTCCACTGCACTGAACTGTTAAGAAAAAGTCTGTCTCAATGGGAAGTAGCCTGCAGTTCCTTGCACCGATGCTTCCCAATGTTTTCTCTTCTTACAACTCTGTTGAAGTCTAATTTTAAAATCAATTTATTGAATTATTTAAATTTTATCAATGATGTTCTTCTGCTTGAGATCTTCTGTGCACGAATCCCAATCATGCAACTTCCATCACTCCTCAAACGAGGTCAGTGAGAATAGCAAGTAAGCTAGTACTTGTTGCGCCCGTGCTGAGAAATTCTCTTATAGTGTAATCTCCCATTTAGGAAGGCGAATGGCGATGTAATCATGATCGATAAGAGATCGGAAGAAAGATGAAAAACGTACTTCAAGTTTTTGTCCTCGCTTCTCTCAACACTTCAGTTCGTTCGCGAACTCAAGACCTCTCTCTTCCTTCTTTAAAAGGAATTATTCGTAAGGAAGATCTTGTAAGCATACCTTCTTGTATGATGGTGTCTCTTCGCTCGCATCAGCAAGGTGGAGGGTAATTTTGAACACACTCCTCCAAAGTTACAACTCTCAAGCTTGTTAGTTTCCTTGCTTTGAGCTAGCTGAAACTTTACAGACACACATAAACTAAGGCTTCTGATTCATGAACTCAATCTTCCTCTTCTTCTCTCTTGCTTCCTCTTTAGTTAAACCTTGTCAAGGTATCGTGCTTGCCTCTTAGCTGGCACCATCTTTAAAGTTTCTTTATCCTCAAATACGAACTCAGCCATATCTTTCTTCTCCATGTGTTTCTTGAGGAAGGCAGAGTGAGAGAATATCTGCTCACAAGTTGAGCAAGGATAGCGACCGTCCACTTTCTAATGCTTCCTATAGATCTTAGGTTTGTCTTTGAGGGGACTCCTTGATGTGCCGCCTTGAGGCTCGAGGATATTCGAACTGTCCGTTGACATTACTCGCATTCAAAAAAGTTTCTTCTCCTCATTGATCTCTGAGCAGCAACAAGAGGAGCATTAGGGGGCGATAGTTTAAACGCCCACCGACCTTTTCCACTCTTGGCTTGACAATTTAAAGCACAGAGACCTCTTGCTCGAGCTCAAAGTTCAGAGAGCTTTCCCTTGCACTTAGTGCACACAGCATCTTGTTTGGTTGCTGTTCGGAACATTAGTTTAGCTTGTTGTTTGCTAAAGGTCTGTACTATGTCTCTTAGCTAGGTTGGTTGCCACCTTAAATTCAAATTTTAAATTATGAAGAGCCAGCCACTTATTTTATGTATGCTGTTGCCTAGGTGTAGAGAGCACTCACGAGAACATCATAGTGCAAAAGATGTCAGTTAATAGCTGCTATCATTATTCTTATTTATTATTAGATAGCTCCATATTTAACTCTTTTTCTGCTTGATTTTGCTACGAAATAAGTTCAAAACGCAGTTAGAGTGCTACTAATTCGTTGGCAACCAGTTAGTAATGTGACCGTCACGAAAAGGCTTAAAATAGCTGGCTACTAATTTCATTGCAACGCGATTGAACTGCTACTAATTAAGTTTGCAGCAACTTTAGTATTGCTACAATTAAGTTTAAGTATAATTAGTAATTAATTTTAATGGAGCCACTCACATATAAAAAAGGAGCTCATCTTCACAACTTGCACCTGATTCGCTTAGTTCTCTCTAGCTCTATCTATTTCACCTTGTCATCCTATAGGATCCCACTATTAAATAGTAAGACTTTTAGCTTCGAGTCCTCGGCATCTAGATCAAATGAAATAATAACTTTGAATTTTTCCAAATAGACACGAGTAACTCGGCAAGATGGTGGAAAACTTGAAAGTTAAGCGATTAAGAGTGGAAGCGCAAAAGTTGAGCAACAGGTTCCGAAACAAGGAAGACTTATCTTAACCTCACTTAGCAAGGTAAGAAGCCTCATGCTATAGAATAACAATAATCTTAGTTTGTTTGTTCCTTCCGACAATGGATGGAACAAAGATCTCGTTCCTCAAGCAATTCTTGATGAGAAGAGAGCTCTCAAAACAATCGATGTCAACATGAAGGAGATTCCCAAATAATCCTGAGATCTCAGTCACTAATATGTATGACGATGCGATGGGAGAATCCGGAGTTTGCTCTATTCTTTCCTAACAAGGAACAACTCTCAACACAAGTTGCCAGAACGAAGGTTCTCTTTGGCGTCCTTGCTACTGTACCTGCAGAGTACCTCAAAGAGATCATTGAAGAATCACACAGGAAGAGATTCTAGTAGAGGAAGAACGACCCTAAAAAAAAAGAAGCAAGGAATAGTTATCAGTGACGAATGGATGAAGCAGCTTCAGAAGTATCCCTACTTCTCTAGTAAGTTTAGAGTTTAACTGGTAGAGAAAACTGGCACTGGCATCTACTTAATGAAGGAGAGAGCAAAGGTAAATCAGAGCAACGGAAGCAAAAATACTATGCATCGAGGTGAGCCATAAGGCGTCTTCATATAGAAACTTAGGACGACGAAAGAGCACATAGATGCGGGGCAGGTTTCGAAGATGAGGAAGCTAGGTCCATCTGTGGCCCCAACAGAAGAGAGAAAGGAACCTCTTAAAATTCCCTTCTTCCCTGATAAGCGCAAAAGTGACTTAAGTCATTATGTTAAGCTTAAATACTTTTCCTAATATTCACTCTACCTTATCTCGCACATAACTTTTCCTTCTCTTCTTCCACTCTCTTACAACGACTCACTATTAAATCCTCTGTATCGATACTTTAATCATGCATCAAGTGATAGAGCAGCAGCTTCTTTTAGTGTCCCTTATAAGTTCCAGAAAAACTCAATGCCGTTGAACTCTGGCGAGTATGCATTAAAAACAGGAGTGATGTTCACTCAGCGTATGCCTTCTTCGCTTCCTTTGTCTTGTGTACGTTTGAGGTTGTCACGATAGGGAATCGATCTCACCGTCCTGTGATCTTCTCACATCTGAGCTTCTAAGGACGCAACATACTGCTCTCGCTTGATAGAGCGAGGAATGAAGACATAAGCTTCTAAAGCCGAGTTTCGCTGATCCTGCAAGTATACGCACTTGTAAATTAATTTTACTTTCCTAACTCGTAAAACTTCTAATGTTATCGTGCTTCTTGTACCAACTCTTCTTCATGAAGGTGTTGTGTGTGAACACACTTCGTCACACATACAAACTTACGCTATCCCTCTCACACCTGAGCAGCTAGCCGTAAATATATTTCAGATTATTATACATAAATGGCTTAGTGAAGTCTATAACGCCCTTCTCACTCGATTCACAGTTTTGTTAGTTATGGCATTTCAACGATAGATGTTTTGCTACAGTCTCTACGGAGAGATCTTGAGATAGGAAACTATTCTATGGAAGATCTTCGCGCGCACTCCAAACTGAAGTGCGCTTAGTGGCGAAGAGTTTGAAGATCAATCAAATAAATTGATGTGCACATCTTGAACTTAGAAGTGCGATGAGGAACGCCTGCAACTCCTAACTTTCTCATCTGCAAAGCCAACTTTCAAATGCGAGAGTATAGTGCCCGCTGGACTCTCAACATTTTTTGCGATGGAGTTGATGTTGAGAACTGGCTATTACTACTGTAAGGGTGACTACATCCATACCTTACGATGTAATGAACTGAGATAGGAATGGATCATGTAGTTATTTCTGAAATTTCGCGTTGACTCGCATGATATAAGTATTAATAAAGAATTAATTATACACAACTTATTTTCACTTTCTTATCATATTATGGGGTTTTGATTCCTTTACTAGGAGGTTACTAATATAATGCTAACGCACTAGAGTTTTGGAAAAAGTATAGTTCTCGCACTGCTTTGGGATTCAACAAAAGCCATTCACCACTCTTTTTAGATTCACTACACAATTTACAAGTGGATTAATAAAATAGTTCGTCTCCAGGGGATAAATACAAATTGACAGAGGAATTAAGTAATGGCCTGCTAATTTTACTATCACTATCTCACTGTGGGTCCTTGATTTTAACTTTTTAATTAAATAAAGATGATTTTTTGAATTGAAGCAAACTTTTAAATAAATGCGAAATATGTGACAAATATGGTGTCCTCTAAGCATAAAGCCTTAAAGTGAATGACTGTTTCTCTCTTTTGATTTGTGGAATAACAGCCTGCTGTTTGCTGATACTCATTGACAAGTAAAATCAATCAATTTTATTTTATTATTTTGAGATGGTGTGCTATGTGTAGTGATTCTGAGTGCTGGAGTCTAGTTTCACTCACTCTTGCTTAAATATTGTTGTTTGACTCTGTATTTTCTTTATCTAAATGAGGTTCTAGAGAGAGAAAGCACGACTTCTCACTCCATTAATATTAAATACTCGGAATTAATATTGCAAGTTTATTTCAAATTCTGTTTTAAAATGGCGAATTTCCTTATATATTTCATTTTTACTTCTTTCTCCTGTCTCTTCTTTTTGCTCTTATTCTTATTCTTTTTCTTTTTAGCCTCGGCTTGGAGTTGGGTTCCTTTTTTCAAGTTGTAGGGAACTATCTTCACTACCATTCCAATCTTCAGAGATCTTGCTTCTGTCTTCTCCTTGGCTCCAACGGTCTCTTCCTGCTTTTGAAAGTCAAGCCTCCCCAGTTAGAGCTTAGTACAAGAAAGCTTAACTAATTCCGTGACTACAATAATTAATAATTTGAATTAAAATATGAGAACTAAATTAATTTATGACTCTAGACCTCATAATTAATTAAGAATTCTTAAAACTTATTAGAGTTTAGAGCTAAGATTCTTATTGTCTGTCTTAAAATAATTCTCTATTAAAGTAATCCTTTTAGCATATTCTTAATTGAACTCTAGCAAGACTTAATTACTCTTTGTCTATTCATAATTAAATTATAGGATGAATATGAATGCATGATCGTCGATTGGTTTTACTTAGAAATACATTCTGATTCATTCCTCGTTGTGTGATTCATATTATATTACGCTTTAAATATAGAGTTAATTTAATTTAAATGTCTACCTAACAATACATCAACTACTACATCCACTTCTACATCTACAACAGCAAGCTCAACTAAAAAAACTTAAAGATGACACCCGAGGAGGCAATGTCCAGAGTAAAAAAGGATCCTCCCGATTATCAAATAATGATTTTC
This sequence comes from Tetmemena sp. SeJ-2015, assembly GCA_027382625.1. Lineage (NCBI taxonomy): Eukaryota > Ciliophora > Spirotrichea > Sporadotrichida > Oxytrichidae > Tetmemena > Tetmemena sp. SeJ-2015. The sequence continues at coordinate 26,453 of JAJKFJ010022119.1, read as the reverse complement.
GCGGGCAAACTCAAAGAGATAAATAATTTATGCTTGGATTTGCGTACTTTTTAAAACACCCAGAACAAGATCTTCAACAAGAACAAGCAGAATCCTTTTCCGACTACAACATCTATAAAGAGTCTACACTTTTCCTATGGAGACAACTACTTTGAACGCATCACTAAAACTGAAACTCAGACTGAGTTGACGTCATGATGATCTTGACATTAATTGTAGGAGCTGATCCTCATTAAATTTAAAAACATAATGCTTTTAAACTATCTCTAATGTAATATATACCACTTTACTCTAGAATGCAATCTTGATTTGGTTCTGCTTACCCACGATGAACTAATCATATTCATCCCATAATTAGATGCATTAAGTTAATCATTAAGCATTTATAAGTTTTATAAATTTCATTTATCATTTATGGAAGACGGAAAACTTCGTAGTGAAATAACTGAGTCAAATAAGAAAAGAAAAGGTACATATTTTGATCAATAGAAGAAAATACAAATGAGTAAATCAAATCTGCATGTTAGTTAACCATAAAGTCTAAGCTGCTTGAATTGAGTGTACCTTTTCTCTTGAGTATGAAAGAAGAAAGTTAAAATTATTAACCTAACAGAGGATGCAAAGGTTGATTTTAAGACAGAAATATTCACGAAGATCGAACAGACTTCATTATTTTTAATGTTTTCTGAGAGTTTATGAAGCATTATTTATCGCTATTTATCTATTAAATTAAATAAGGTGAAATCTTTGAAATACAGAAGAATGTAATGATTAATTAACTTTGACATCTTAAAATGGTGATTCAATTCTATTAAATTTTTGTTATTAATTAGGAAAATATATTTTAATGTATTGATTAGAAATTTGGGTATTTTGAGTTCTACTAGAGGTCTTTTCTCTTTTTTGTCTATCAATTATTTATTAATATTTTAAGGTGAAATTAGAGTAATTTATAGTATAAAACTAGAATTATTGACATTAATAAACATAAGCTCTCTATACGTCATATACGGGTTCTATACGCTCTTTTATACGCTCAGTATACGCTCACTATACCTCTAACAAAATAAGCTTATATCTATAATATTATTAAGTTATTAAAATTTCCAAATAAATTTTTAATATTTTAAAGAAAATTTATCCAAAAATTTAATCTATAGATAAAATATTAGGTGGTAAAAATTTAAAATAAATTAATTATGGATTAATTTAAGACCAATTTTTCAAAAAGTTAATAAGAAATTAATTAAAGCTTATAAATTACTTGTTATTAATTAAGTAATAGAGTGATTCTTAATAAAGTCACTCAAAATACTCCTCTGAGATCGATTATATCTTGTGTTAAATCAAGCGTCAGTTCTAGGATGTCCTCAACTATAATTGATTTTGAAATTTTGATTAAGGGATTTTATAGTTCATGGAGCCAGGAATGCATGCGGAATGTTACAGAGCAATCTGAATTATTTGAGATGTGATTTTTATGAATCCAAAAACTGTCAGATGCTTGTCTTAATTCATGCCTTTGGGTCTTAATTATTTTTTTAAATATTGAATTACAATGAGTCAATGGATTAATCATTTATTTTACTTCGATTCAAATTATTTTACCTTATCATCAAAATATCCAGCAATTCTTCTTTAGTTTAAAAAAATAAATTAAAAAAAATCTTTGAATTCATTTCAAATAAAGAACTCGACGAGACATTGGTAAGTGTGTAAGACCTTAACGGATTGTCAAGGTCGAATAATGACCACTACTCTTACTTCATAGTGATGTGCAAAATAATTTTACTATTTCAAATTTTTATTATAAATTTGACACCAGATACCTTTTATAGAAGGCATGAATTAGAAATACTTTTGACTTGAAAGGAGAAAAGAAGTAGCTCAGGATCTCCCAAATTAAGATGAAGAAGGTTCCAAGTATGAGGAGCTCTAAGTACAAGAGATTTATTGTTATGTCTAAAATATTTTGACATCGGAGAAAAGCAAATGACCATTTCGCCAAACTTACTTCAAAGTGGTAAACCTTTTCTGAATATCTTGCTCATCTCGCCAAAGCCATAAAAGAAAATACGAGGAGTAGAACAGCAGATGGAGCAACTAAGCATTATTATCTTCTCATCTCCAATAATTGCTTTCTCGGCTCACTATCCACTCGTTTATCTCGAGTCGGATCCCCTCAGTCTTATCTTATTTGTAAGAATGGAAGAACATTATTCCTCATTAACCTGTCTTCCTAGATCTTCTTTTAAATCATAGATAGAAGCCGAATCCTCATCCAGTTACCTCCATCACAAAATTTAAAACTATTTTGTGCGAAACCTAAAATTATTAGACTACTTTTTATTTTATTCCTCTTCCTTTGATTTTTATCGTAACCTCGAAGAAAAGGTATTATGAATAAATCAGCAGTCAACGATTAATGCTGAATTTCAATCTCTAAACTCTTAAAAGAGCAACTGGATTTAGAACAATCTCAGCATTGAAATAGTAATACAATCAGGACTAGACGATGATGGAGAGCTTCACTAATAACATATAAGAATTCTACTACGATTGAATCTCCAAGATAATCTGAGATTTAACATTTAAATTAACTTTCATTATTCTAAACAACAATGAGGTAGTCAAAAATAATAGAAATTATATTATTGCTGAAACTGATTCCTTATCTGTTTCTTTGATAATAAAGATATATTTTAATTTAATGGAGTAGACTTCCAGAGACATCAAGTATATCAACCAGCTTCTCAGAGGAGAAACCACTTGACACCTCTATAATCATTGCCTCCCACAGCTCCTCTAGTAGGCTTTCTTTGGGAATTTCTTTTTAATCTTTTCATTCGAAGCCAGAAGAAACGGAAAGTAATAGCTCCTAAATTTAATTATTGTATTTTTTTTTAAATATGTTTAGCATATATTTTCAAAGAACTTACTTTAATGATAAACCTGGAACTAGAAGCTGAGTAGTGGAGTTAATGTAAGCAGTCAGTGTTGCGGTGGTCAAGTGGTGGTTTGAGGTTCTCCTTGAGAAGTTGGATGATGTACTTGGTGTCTCTGGAGGTCTACTCCATTAAAATAAAAAATTTCTTATTTGTTTATTGAAGCAAACAGAGCATCAGCTTTAGTCAGAATAGAGTTTATAAAGATGAATTGTTGAAATTTGAGTAGATATATAAATTTAAACAAATTTAAGATAAATAAATATTATTTTAGCACTATTCTATGCATTCTTTAAAATTTAGACTCGTCTTGATGGAGGTTACTCACTTAATATTGCATAAGTTCTTGCATGTATTTTCCAAGACTCTTGAGATAACAAAGCTGATTATAATCGAATCGTCAAGAACTTTAAACTATTCTTTCTCTGAGATAGTAAATGTCCCAGAATATTGTGTTTTGTTCCACCAATTATTTATCTTTTTGCTTGCTAGGTGTCTTCCATTTTTAATTCCTAAAATGTTTAGTGTTGAAATGAACTAAGAATTCATAAAAGATAAATGCGTTTGAATCTTTGATTCTTATTCTCTGTCTTAATTGATTTCTCTAATAAGATAAATGCTTTAGTGATTCTAAATATCTTTTACAGTAGAATTAATTATATTTTGACTAATCTTAATTAAATTAGAGTTTAAAATTAATTAACTAAACAAGCTTTCAAATATTTAATCTAATTCTTAAATCATTAATGGATAGGAGAGTATTGCTTTTTCATTCACAGAAAACAATTAGCTGTTAAAAATTAAACAAAAATTTACGATTATCAGACAACTATTGAGATAAAATATGCCTAATACATTAGTTTGAAAGCAGCTACAAGAACCTCTCAACTTATCTCGCAATAATAAATGCATATTCTTTGAATCATGGCCTCATTCAAAGTCATGACGCCACAGACTGACAACACATTTTTAAAAAAAAGTATTAGAAAGTTTTTTTTGGAAATTTACGTTCACCCCCGATTTTTAAAACTGGCTAGGAAGCCGCTTCCCCAGTAAGTACCCCTGTTTTTATTTTTTTTACTGAATTTTAGGAATGCTTAAAATCCATCATTTGGGCATTTCATTCAAAAATTTTCCCTAAATTGTGGATTTAATAAAGTAAAATTCCCTTTTTTTTGACATTTTTTAGAAATACTCTGTCGACAAGGAGCGCTTACAGACAATTTTAACCCAGATGAAATGTTGTCCTCGTTCGTAGGTTTTACAAAGAACAAAAAATTTTTTGAAAAATCGGGGCTGAACGGATAATATTATAATAGATGAGCATTGTATATATCGCATATTGTGAATTAATTAAAAAATTGCTTTCAATCCTTGAAATTTATTTTTATTAAATTTGACTTCGTCCTTGAAGTATAGAATAATACAATAAACCCTATTATCTTTTCACCTAAATTTTTTATTTTTCTTTCTAAAAGGGGCTTTTTTAAACATTTCTCTATCATTTTTTAATTCTTTCCATTTTTTTAATCTCAGCATAAAAAAATAGTTCTAGATTGAGTTACACTAATGGAGTATGCCAGTATGGGGGTGAGCTCTATATTAAGCTCACTACACAGTAAAGAATTTCGCTTGATTCTGTGTACTCTTAGATTTTCAAGCACCATTTAAGATATGTTTGCTTGTAGATAGTCCCAGAATAAATTAAAAAATTTATCAGTTTCAATTGATTTATCATGGTTAAGAAGATTCAAACTTCCAGGCTGCACTCTTTTCAAACTATTCAATATCTTGTTATATTTTCGCTTCTGTTGCTATATTCTTAGCGAAGCTTTGTAGATATAGTGAAATCACTTCATATAAAAAAGATTTTCACTGTTGTTCGAGATTGAGTGCTAAACTTAACAAAGCATCTAATTCTCTTATTATGTAAACAAAATCTATCACCTTTAACTTAGATACTTTGTAACTACGATAGCTTTCTTTTTATTCCTATTCAATTAGAGAAATATAAAAAGCGAGATGAAGATATATCGAGTTAAGGGAAGAAAGCGTCACGCAAAGTTCTTTCAAAGTTAAGCCACGCTAATCCTAAAGGATTTTAATAGATATGATTAATTCATTAGTATCTAGGGAAGAGTTAATTGCTCATCAGATTGTAGCATCTCTTGTAAAGGAATAACAGAGCATGCCAATCTTTCTTGCTTCAGAAATGTAATCCTTGTGAGCTGAGATATCTGTTTAGAGTGAAGAAAATTGTGGTCTCTAAAATTGATTGTTCATTTAGATACCTCATGCCTAAAATAAGGGTGTTTCAAGTTGTAGCAAATTGAAACCTTAGTTATTCTTATCTTATCTTAGTCATTAATTTTTATTACTAATTTATAAGCCCCACCAAATTGTTAATTTTCAAATCAGCATACATATCAGTAGTAATTTTAAAAAGTTATCTTCATTTTTATGCAATTTATTTTTCTGTGTTCGAAGTTGATTTTGAAATAGTTTTCTTCCATTTATGGTAAAAGTTGGAGTAAAATAAGTAAGTTGAGACATTTGAGACTGCTGAGTTGATTGATCATCAGCAACTTTTACATCAAAACTCAAGAGTTATAGCTTTAGCATCACAGCTGCCTGAGAGAGAAGTATATCGGGAGGTGGCTGATAGACTATCTGACAAAGATTCTTCCACTAGGGCTGAGACCTGATAAGAATGATTCTTCTAATCATATATCCAGATAGTATTAATATTGTCATCCCGGAATTAGTTTAAGCTTTCTTGTCCCAAGTTCAAACTGGAGGAGGCTTGACTTTCAAACTAAGAAGGTGAACGTTGGAAATCTCAAGGACAGAGAGAAGGAATCTACTGCTAGGATCAAGAGATACAGAGCTGATGACTAAGAGAATACTAGGAACTCAACTCAACAAAAGTAAACAAAAAGAAAAAGAATAACAAAAAGAATAAGAATAAGAACAAAAACAAGAGAACAGAGCAAGAAGTTAAAATGAAATATATAAAGGAAATTCGCCATTTTAAAACAGAATTTGAAATAAACTTGCAATATTAATTCCAAATATTTAATATTATTATTTAAGTTTCAAATTTACAATTTGAATTGCGTTTTAATTACTTGGCACGACAAACTTCAGAAAGGAGAAATGGAAAGGTTTAAATTAAATTTAAAATATGCGGAATAAGATATAAGTTTAAAATATTTGAGAGTAAATGATTCGTGTGGTTAATGCGAAGCTCTAGCTACAAGCATTTGGTACAGAATGGTTAACTTCTGAGCTATTTATATGCTTCACATAATAATCTTCAGTAGTCGCATATTATCAAGAGCCCTTTATGCGCCAAAGTGTTGATTTACAGTTTGAAATGGCGGGCGGAAAAAGGACTTTTTCCATCCGTCATTCCAAACTAAGCAGAGATAACACTCTTAGAGAAACTTGGACGGTGGCATCTGGAGTCTGAATAAAGCAGAGGATGGAGCAGAGTCTACATTAAACTGTTAGTGTGATTATATGCATACTTTATAGCTTATTGTAAAGCACTTATTTATTCCTTGTCTCTTAAGCTATTACCAAGTGAGAATAAGTAATTAAGTTTAAGTTAATTTTATCATTTCCACCCCTTTTTAAAACTTTATATTTAGACAATCTGTATGGTGGCCAGCAAAATAAATATACACTAATGGGAAATAGGCCGATTAATTACAACTATTTAAAATTAAATAAAAAACCTTAATATTATAGGAAGAATATTATTAAAGTATCCTCGATTGATTTTTCTTAGAAATGATTAATTATTCCATCCTTGCTCCGTGATTCATAATAAATTACACTTTAATAAAAGAGTTCATTTAACTTAAATGTCTACTTCAACAACTATATCATCTGAGCAAGTTTCACTTACTCTCAACAAGTTCATACTTCATCGCAATGTTCAAATTATTCATTCAACAAGTTTCAACTTACTTCATTCAACAAGTTCAACTATTCATCTGCAAGTTCAATATTTCACTGCAAGTTCAATTTACTTCATCAACAACTTTCAATTACTCATCAACAAGTTCAACTATTCCATCAACAAGTTCAACTATTCATCTGCAGTTCAATTACTTCATTGCAAGTTCAAATACTTCATCTGCAAGTTCAATTACTTCATCAACAAGTTCAATTACTTCATCTGCAAGTTCAATTACTTCATCTGCAAGTTCAATTACTTCATCTGCAAGTTCAATTACTTCATCTGCAAGTTCAATTACTTCATCAACAACTTCAATTACTTCATCAACAAGTTCAACTACTTCATCTGCAAGTTCAATTACTTCATCAACAACTTCAATTACTTCATCAACAAGTTCAACTACTTCATCTGCAAGTTCAATTACTTCATCTGCAAGTTCAATTACTTCATCTGCAAGTTCAATTACTTCATCTGCAAGTTCAATTACTTCATCTGCAAGTTCAATTACTTCATCTGCAAGTTCAATTACTTCATCTGCAAGTTCAATTACTTCATCTGCAAGTTCAATTACTTCATCAACAAGTTCAATTACTTCATCTGCAAGTTCAATTACTTCATCTGCAAGTTCAATTACTTCATCTGCAAGTTCAATTACTTCATCAACAAGTTCAATTACTTCATCTGCAAGTTCAATTACTTCATCTGCAAGTTCAATTACTTCATCTGCAAGTTCAATTACTTCATCTGCAAGTATCAACTTATCGCATCAAACAACTTCAATTATTCATTCAACAAGTTCAACTACATTCATCAACAAGTCAACTATTTCATTCAACAAGATTCAATTACTTCAATCTGGCAAAGTTCCCAATTACTTCTTCTGCAAGTTCGAATTACTTCGATCTGCAAGTTCAATTACTATTTCATCTGCAAGTTCAATTACTTCATCTGCAAGTTCAATTACTTCATCTGCAAGTTCAATTACTTCATCTGCAAGTTCAATTACTTCATCTGCAAGTTCAATTACTTCATCTGCAAGTTCAATTACTTCATCTGCAAGTTCAACTACTTCATCAACAAGTTCAATTACTTCATCTGCAAGTTCAATTACTTCATCAACAAGTTCAACTACTTCATCTGCAAGTTCAATTACTTCATCTGCAAGTTCAACTACTTCATCAACAAGTTCAATTACTTCATCTGCAAGTTCAATTACTTCATCAACAACTTCAATTACTTCATCTGCAAGTTCAATTACTTCATCTGCAAGTTCAACTACTTCATCTGCAAGTTCAATTACTTCATCTGCAAGTTCAACTACTTCATCTGCAAGTTCAATTACTTCATCTGCAAGTTCAACTACTTCATCAACAACTTCAATTACTTCATCTGCAAGTTCAATTACTTCATCTGCAAGTTCAATTACTTCATCTGCAAGTTCAATTACTTCATCTGCAAGTTCAATTACTTCATCTGCAAGTTCAATTACTTCATCTGCAAGTTCAACTACTTCATCAACAAGTTCAACTACTTCATCTGCAAGTTCAATTACTTCATCTGCAAGTTCAACTACTTCATCAACAAGTTCAATTACTTCATCTGCAAGTTCAATTACTTCATCTGCAAGTTCAACTACTTCATCTGCAAGTTCAACTACTTCATCAACAAGTTCAACTACTTCATCTGCAAGTTCAATTACTTCATCTGCAACTTCAATTACTTCATCTGCAAGTTCAATTACTTCATCAACAAGTTCAACTACTTCATCTGCAAGTTCAATTACTTCATCTGCAAGTTCAACTACTTCATCAACAAGTTCAACTACTTCATCTGCAAGTTCAATTACTTCATCTGCAACTTCAATTACTTCATCTGCAACTTCAATTACTTCATCTGCAAGTTCAATTACTTCATCAACAAGTTCAACTACTTCATCTGCAAGTTCAACTACTTCATCAACAAGTTCAACTACTTCATCTGCAAGTTCAATTACTTCATCTGCAAGTTCAATTACTTCATCAACAAGTTCAACTACTTCATCTGCAAGTTCAATTACTTCATCTGCAAGTTCAATTACTTCATCAACAAGTTCAACTACTTCATCTGCAAGTTCAATTACTTCATCAACAAGTTCAACTACTTCATCTGCAACTTCAATTACTTCATCTGCAAGTTCAATTACTTCATCAACAAGTTCAACTACTTCATCTGCAAGTTCAACTACTTCATCAACAACTTCAATTACTTCATCTGCAAGTTCAATTACTTCATCTGCAAGTTCAATTACTTCATCTGCAAGTTCAACTACTTCATCTGCAAGTTCAACTACTTCATCAACAAGTTCAACTACTTCATCTGCAAGTTCAATTACTTCATCTGCAAGTTCAACTACTTCATCAACAAGTTCAATTACTTCATCTGCAAGTTCAATTACTTCATCTGCAACTTCAATTACTTCATCTGCAAGTTCAATTACTTCATCTGCAAGTTCAACTACTTCATCAACAACTTCAATTACTTCATCTGCAAGTTCAATTACTTCATCTGCAAGTTCAACTACTTCATCAACAACTTCAATTACTTCATCTGCAAGTTCAATTACTTCATCAACAAGTTCAACTACTTCATCTTGCAAGTTCACCTTCATCAAACAAGTTCAATACTTCATCTGCACGTTCAATTACTTCATCAAACAAGTTCAACATACTTCATCTGGGCAAGTTCAAACTATTCATCTGCAAGTCAATTACTTCATCTGCAAGTGAATTATGCGGATCTAGGATTCAATACTTCTATGCGGATCCGAGTCAGATTTATTCATCTGCAAGTTCAATTACTTCATCAACAAGTTCAATTACTTCATCTGCAAGTTCAACTACTTCATCTGCAAGTTCAAACTACGTGTCGGTATCATAAAGGTTGTTAGGAGGGTTACGTCATCTTGCATTTCAATTACTTCAAGTCAACAAGTTCATAATGATACTCATTCAACAAGTCAAGCTTACTTCATTCTGGACAAGTTCAAAGACTACGTTCATCCAAACGAAGTCAATTTACTCATCAACAGTTCAATACTTCATCCTGCATTAGGTCCATATATCTTTCAATACAACAAGTTCATACTCTTTCAAAAAATCAACAGAGGATATCAAACTACTTCATTCTGCAAGTTTCAAATTATTCATTCTTGCAAGTTCATTACTCAAAATAACAAGTTCAGAAACTATTTTCTGTCTATGCCAGAGTTTCAACTACTTCATCAACAAGTTCAATTACTTATTCAAACAAGTATCAACTCACTCATCGGAAAGTTCAATATTTCGATCTGCAAGTTTCAATTATTCCACTCTAAAGTTCAACTATATTCATCTGCAATGTAATTCAAACTACTTCATTCTGCAATTTCATTAATTCACTTCAATCATGCAGTTCAAGCTCTTTCATTGCGAAGTTCAATATAACTTCATCAACAAGTTCTAAACTTACTTCGTGCTGCAAGTTCCAATTACTTGTCATCAACAGATTTCAACTAACTTTCATCTGCAGAGTTCAAACTACTTTCATCTGCAAGTTCAATAACTTTTCATCTCAATGTTCCAAATTATCTTTCTCATGATCAACAAGTTTCAATCTTTACCTTCATCTGCAATGTTCACAATTACTTTCATCAACAAGTTCAACTACTTCATCTGCTAAGCTTCTATTACTACTTTCCATCATGTCACAGTAATCAACTATCAATCAACAAGTTCCAAGTTTATTCATCTGCAGAGTTTCAGATATATAATCATCAACTCAAGTTCATCTTCTTTCAGTCGCAAGTTCAAGCTACAATTCATCTGCAAGTTCAACTACTTATCAACAATTCATATAGTTTTTTTTCTACTTCAATCGCGAAGTTCATTTTACAATTCAATCAAACAGAGTTTCAACTACTATCATCTTGCAGTTCAGCTAATTAATCTGCAAGTTCCATACTACTTCTCCATCAACAAGTTCTAGATTATCTTTCATGCAAGTTTCAACTACCTTTCACTGCAAGTTTCAACGTACGTTCTTATCATACAAGATTAATGACTTCTCTGCAAATGTTCATTAACATTTTTGCATCAACAAGTTCAACTACTTCATTCAACAAGCTATCAACTTACTTTCATTAACAAGTTCAAAATTCATCCATACAATGGTCTCAAACTTATTCAATCTGCTTAAGTCTTAACTACTTCATCAACAAAAGTGTCAACTACTCAAATCAATCAAGTGTCAATTACTTCATCAATGCAATTTTCACACTATCTTTTCATTCACAATTGTTCAACTAACGTTCAATCAAACAAGTTCAAACTTTCTATCACAAGTTCAAAACACTTCTATTTGCAGAGTTCAATTACTTCATGCTTTCAAGGGTTTCTAACTACTTCATCAACAAGTTTCAAAATTATTCTTCATCTGCATCGTTCAATTATTTCTCTGCAACAGTTTTCAACTTACTATCATACAAGTTCATACGTAACTTCATTTGTCTTTTAAGTTCAATTACTTTCATCTGCACAGTCTCAATAACTTCATCTGCAAGTCTTCAACTACTTTTTTATTCAACATTAGTAGAAATATCAATACTTCATCTGCTAGTTTCAATAACTTCATCTGCAAGTCATACTAAACTTCTCAATCAACAAGTATCAATACATTACATCAAAACGTAAGTTTCAATTTACTTCAATCTGCAAGTTCTTCCATATTTTACTTCATCTGCAAGTTATCAGACTACTTTTATCAACAAGTTCTTACTACAATTCATATCAAGTTGCAACTACGTTGTCATCAAACAAGTTCAACTTACTTCATCAGACAAGTTGGTCAACTACTTCATCGGAACAAGTTTCCATCTACCTTCATCTGCGAGAGTTTCAACTTACTTCTTATTCAACAAGTGTTTAAACTAATACTGTTATTACTGCAAGTTCATATTACTTCAATCTGCAAGTTTCAATACTTTTCATCTCCCAAGTTTCAATTACTTCAGTCTGCTTAAGTTTCAACTACTTCATCAAACTACAGCAAGAAAACCTGTCTAGAAGTCTGAAATTAGAACGGAACAGACCTGAATTCGAGCAGGTCCGCGGAAACAGGAAGGACACGGCCTCCCGATCAACAGGGGATCCTCTTAGATGCATTATCAAAGAGCTATAAAATAATCCCTTCCTTTTTGCGAAACTTTTGAACAAAAAAAAAATTTTACCAATGACTATTTTTAAGTTTTTAACCCCTCTTTCCCCCTAAAACATCCAGAAGGGGTCTTTTCTTCACCCACAGCAGGCAACCGTCAAAGAGTAGACACAAAAAAATTTAAAAATTAGGGAAAAAACTGGTATTCCCAAATATTTGGGGGGTTTTTTGTGATTTTGGAAGGGGCTGGCTTTCCCCCAAATTTAAAAATTTAAAAAAAATTTTTAAAGGGAAAATTTTTTTATTTAATATTTTAACCACTTCTTTTTTTAAAATATATCTTGATTAGGTTTTTTTCTTACCTTTTTATTTATTTTTAAACATATTACCCAATTAAAAATAAACTTAAAAAAATTAAATTTAAAGGAGCCCCCATTTAAAAAGGAGATTAGTGGCTCAAGGTTTTGAAAAATACACTAGTCTTTGTAAAATAGGTGCAAGGGGTGAGACATCAAAAGGAGCCCAAAACACAAGAGAATCAAAGACAGTGAGGAAGCCAGATTTTACTTATGAAAATCTGGAAGTCCATCCTTTGCCTCAACTTTGATCTAATTTTTTTAAAAAACTTTTTTTTTTAGCAAGGATTTTCTGTTAATTGTGGAAGTAATTTTAATTTTTTAAAAAAAAGTTTTTTTTTTTTCTTTTTAAAAGTTCCCCCTTTTTTCATCATAAACTTTTTTTTATTACCAATTTTTGGAAGTCACTTTAAAAAATTAGAGGGGGGGGAAAATGTGGTAAATAATTTTTCGACAACAGTTGGAGCAGAAGGAGGTTTTGAAACTTTGGAAAACCATTTTGGAAGTTAGAGTGCGAGCCCTAAAAAATTTTTGAAGAGGGTCCTCTATCTTCAAGATTTTTGAGGGCAAGTTGGATAGTTTTTATTGGGCCACCCTTTTTAAAAATTAATTTTAAAGAAAATTTTTCATCATTTAAGCCCAAATTGCTGGATCGCAGGGTTAAAACCCCAAAGATAGGGGAAACCACTCCAACTTTACTTAGGTTCAAGTAAAAAATTTTTATCAGAGTTTTTGAGAAACCCAGAATCATTCTTTGTTGAGAATAAGGATTTGACTTTTTTGGCCAACATCCAGGGTTTGGCTTATAAAAAAGGGGGTGATCTTTCATTAAAAAAGAAGAAATCTGCAGCCAATGGATAATGAATGAAGCAGAAGAGTTTTCCAAGTGCTGATAAAAAAATTTAACTCCTTTAAAGTGGAAAAATTTTTTTCCCAAATTCTTATACTAGATTGAAGAAGCTATTTTACAATGATCAAGAAACGTATATTGGACATAAATAATTAATTATAAGCTATATTCTACCTACAATATAAGATTAAGAATTGATTGTATTTTATTTACCCCTGATTAACCAAAATCAATTCCTATTAGCTGACTTCGAATTAAATTAATTAGGGACTCTAGAGTAGAGCTATTGAAGCTTTGAGCAGTATAAGTCAATAAGCTTACTCATAATTGGCTAAACTCAGCTTGAGAAGGGAATGAATAAGCTCTACCGCTTTCTTTGAGTCTGGACTTTATAGATTGAAAGTGTATAAAAAAATCTTAAGATTTTAAAAATTTACCATTAACTTAAACAAAGAAGCATATTTGCATTAATATAAACTTTGTATTATTTCTATAATTTATAAGTAAAGGATATTTTGTAAATCAAAAAACAATAAAAAAAAAAAAAAGGGTAGATAAAGATTTTTTTTTACCTATTATAATCATATAGAGAAATTGAATAATGGTTAAAATGTGTTAAAACAAATTAAATAATTTATTAAATTGAGCAGGAAAGAAAGATAAAATTAACTTTTAAATTGGAAAAAATTAGGAGAAATTTAAGTTTTAAAAATTTATTTTTTTGTTTTAAACTCAGAAAAATTTTTAAAAAAAAAATTTAAAAAAAATAAATTTAAAAAATAAATGAAAACTAACATTATATCTCGCAATTAAGAAATGCTGATGCGATGATTCAAGAAAAAAACTCATATTAATTTTGAGAAGCTATCGAGAAAGGGAGGCGGGGGAATCTGTGCTTTGAACTGCCAAGAAGTTGCAACTCTACATTTATTATTTTAACCAATCAAAGATTTTAATTTAATTATCAACTATAATATAAAATATTTTAACAATTAACCTTATTGAGTTGATGCCTATGGAGGCCAGGATGTTGTCATTAAGAGCTGATTCGAACTCGGCAGCACTTAAGGCAGAGAGCCAAGTAGTCGAGAATTACCCTTGCAGCTGTTTACCTTCCCAACACTTCAAACGATAAGCAGTGAAGGTAGACCACATCTTCGCGAAGGAAGGTTCGAGCAGTGGTAGAGTCCTTTTCCCAAGCTCAAAATGAGTAGCAGTGACGTGAGCCTGATGTTGAGCAAGCGTCTTCTGAGTAGCTGTAATAAAGTTTTATTAACAGTTAGCATCCACATAAGACATCCCAGCAGATCTTAAGCTTTCAACCTTTAGTATGTATTAAGTATAATTTAGGATTTCATTCTCATAATCTACGCTACTCTTAACTTTGTTGTAAATTCGATGCTGCTATCACATTCAATTTAAAATACTGCCTTAAATTTAATTTTTACTCAAATGATAATACAAAATTAAAATATCTATTTTTTCATTCATGCATTTTATCTATTAAATGAATAAAAAGAATATTCCGAGCATATAAAATAGAACCAACTTACTCTTTCTAATTGTTTCTATTTGTTGAAGAGAAAAATTGATTGTAATTTTATTAGGGTAAGTATTTCTAAATTAATGATGGTTTTGGCCTTGATCATAAAATAGAATAAGAGTTATAAAAGATTAGTATGCTTAACTTTTTATTTTATTTTTAACATAGTAAACATGGAGGGTCAAAGTCTACAGAATATTTGTTAACATTCCAAGCTTAAAGTGCTCATATTGTAAGTCCATGGTCTTTTCTTAATGCAACCGTTCAATCTACCCTTACTTATTATCTAGATCAATCAGATAATATTGTATTCTCATATTTATGAAAAATTCTCTAAATCAATCAAGTGGTTAACACAAATGCAAAATATTCAGAATGTGGAGTCATTTGATTATACAATTCAAAATTATTCTAAATTGCATACTATATAATATTTTTTAATTCTAGGAAGCTCTCTTTTTAATTACCTTTACAAAAAGAAACAAAATTTACCTTCTAAAATCTTTTAAGAAGTGATTGTCATTAATTGTGGAAGTGAAGTAATTCAAATACAAGTCTTGGGATATATCACTAGACTCCCTTTTCACAAACTGTAAATACTTTTAATTAATAATTAGATAAGTGAAATATCTGAATTAGCAGCGACAGAAGAATCAAAAGTATCAATAGACTACAGACGGAGTAGAAGGAGTAAGTGTTGCGGAAGCTAGATAAATGTTGAAAGATCTGATTGTGAGTCCATCAGATATTAAAATTCTCCTCAATCTTCATGACAAGAAGGAAAAGCTAGATAGTTTCGGTGCTTCCCACTTCGGGAAATCTAGTTAAGGATTAGTATCGGCAAGGCCCTTATTCCTAGCCAGAAGTTGAACATTGAAAGGGATCATCTTATTAAGGTAAAAAGGATATTAAGAAGCCTTATAATATTTAGGGAGAGCAGCAAATCATTCTCTTTGAGAGTTAGGATCGATTTTTTTGCCCTACTTCTAGGCTGCGCTTATGGTCATCACTAACATCTAAAAGCTGGGAAGATTAAAAAAAAAAAGGGGGGGAAAAAAAAAAGAAAGAAAGAAAGAAAGAGAGGAGTCCTTCCAAACGGACACCTAAGCACAGCACTTGGAAGAGGATTAAAAAATGCATTAAAAGATATACAAGTGAAGGTGACAATGAGCAGAAGCATTGAAATATGACATAAGTAATACATAGTAAACTATATAATCTGCCTTCTATATAATCTTAAGATTTGATTATATTTTATTTAGCCCTAATTAACGATAATCACTTCCTATTATCCATATTTTGAAAAGAAGCTTAAATATATGAATAAATTAAATGAGTTTTCAATAGTATAATTAACCCATTGAGATGGTTTAACGTAATAATGGTAATTATGATTAACCCGAGTATGATGATCCTAACAGCAATACTCTGAGTTAATTTAAACCCGGTTAGAATATATGATTAACTCTTTTAGCTGAATATTGAATATTGTGAGATTACTGTTTATAAAATATTGGTTACTTTTAAAGACATATTCATAGCTCATTGCAAAAGAGATGTGAAGTATCATGCGGATATCTTTTTAAATGATGGACTGCTTCTATTTATTTCAACTCTGATTTATTAGAATTTGTAAGCAAAGCATTAATTATCGTACTTTATCGAATTTCCAAAATTTATTTGGTTTTATAACTTCAAATTCTTTTATTTTAAGATGAATATAAATGAATGATCGTGAATATTTTTCTTTAGAAGCTTATATTGATTAATTCCTTGCACTGTAATTCATCATATTTTATTCTAAATTAAATTAACTCTTTATTTAATTATTATCTACAACAACGATTTCATCAACAGCTAGATCAAAGTCTTTCCTCTTGATAAACATAGACTCATATTCGTAGTTAAGCTTGACAAATTTCAAATTAATGATTAGATACAACACCATGTGCAAGAAGAACTCTATTTTAATTCAACATTCCGAAGGAGATACTATCACGTAAGCTTAAAACTACTTTATGCAGGCAGAATATCTCAATCACTTTCACTGCCTCTGCTCTTCCTGATGTTTACACTAAACTGTAGGAGCTGGCTCTTTATTTAATTTAAAACATAATGATTTAAAACAATCTCTAAGATAATTAATAACTCTTTTTTCCTGTTCTTTATCTTGATTTGTTTTTGGTTACTTTCAAACATGTATTTATAGTTTTCCTTAATTAATGATGATGATTGGGTATTAATTAAATAATCTGATCATAGACATCTGTTATTCATAATTGTGCTGAGATTATTAAACATATTATAATTTTTATCTTTTTACTGATATGGCTTTATAAATTAATTAGCGAGATATTTGGCGAGCATATTATAATGCCGAATTAATTAATATGCCAATCTACCCTATTAGATAAGTGCTTACTGCTTATGGAGCTGAAGTTGACGTCCTGGTACTCTCTAGCCTATTCTCTGCTACCAGCATTAGGATAACTTCCGAAAGCAGCAAGAGGACTCGGACGCTGCCACTAGCAGCAAAAGATAATAGGAATCACTGCCGTTCAAACCCTGCCTGACTGAGGGCGTAATCTGTCGGTCAGCATGGAGCCTAGTGCCTAGCCTTAGTGTGAAATGGGTAGGTCTGAGAGAGCTTTCTATCCGCCTCCGATAGTGGAACGAGGGATGTGAATATTGGATGAAAGTCTGTATCGGCAACCGCCTTGACCTCTAATCCAGTAATAAACTCTCTCCTCTCCAAGTCATCAAGTAATTTGATCTCCGCCATAACCGCCACTTATCAGCTTATTGTCCGCCTCATTTCCCCCAACTGGAGCTCAAACACATCAGTGAAGAGATAATATTATCTTATAATTAAAGCATATTATAATATATACAATTAATTAGATTATTCAATATATTCTCATACACAATAATTAAGGATATAAATATTTATACTTTATCTTTATTTAATTTTTTAAATTCAATTTATGATGAGAGTTCTTTCATTAACCTGATCTCTATTTATAAAGAAATTGGAACTTGATTATTCTTTTTTATAGTCAACTCTTAAATTAAAATTAAAAATATATAAAACGCTAAAAAATGAGGGGATCACGAATTTAAAATATTTGAAAATATAACTGATGGAAAAGACATTTTTATAATTACAAACCTTAATAAATAAAAAAATGGAACTTGAAATATATAATGCTTAGTTATCTGCATGTCATTTAAAAAGTGTCAATGACATATTCCTTCCATTCATGCGTGGCATTATTTTTGTATAATCGCTGCCTTTTATACTTATATTGAATTTAAAGATAAACTGAAATTCTTCCTCATGATTGAAGAATCTGCATTTATCATTGTCAACTTTTATTGCTCCAATGTTTAGATAGAGGTTTTGAAAATGAGGATAATTGAGATCTTCTATCCCATTGGTAATTTGAAACTAGATTTTCATGATTGTGGCATTTACTTTTGTACTTAATTCTGTAAGTAAATAATTAAACTCTTTGTAATTAGTAATCGCCTCAATAAATCTATTTTAAAATTTGTGATAACCTAATTCTATTTTATCTATAATAACCTCGAGGGATTCTTAACTTCTTCATTTATTTTAAAATAGTTTAAATCTTTGAAGAATCCTACTCTATATATCAATAATTTTTGCTTAAGACTTTTTATTTATCTTTACTCCTTTACTTTTTTAATCCTAAACCTGGAACGGATTTAAATTTACCTAGATTTCTATATCATCTATTTCAACATTATAGCCTATTTAAAATGGAGTTTAATTATAAAAATATAATAAGGCTCCAAAATAACATTTTAATTCCAAAATGCGTTTATCTATGTGTGTTTTTTAACCTTTTATAACTAGTCGACTAGAATATAATTTAAGCTTATAGTTTTTATAAATTTTTTAGAGAAGTTATAAAAAAACAGGGAGAAGTTTTATAATATCCATTATAATCCTCCTCCATCCTATATATAAAATAAACCCTTACACTTATACACTTTTAAAAAGCGAGTCGGTTTTGATTTAGATTATTCCAATTATCCGAAGCTGCATGAGGATGCTACTTTATATTAATATAAAGTATTTATATAATATAGAGTATCAGGAAATTTTAATAAAATACAGACTATTTAAGTTTTATTTTTATATACTTTTAAAAATTAGAAAATATCTGAGTGAGAACACATTATGGTTTAGCGGCGTCCCCACAATTCCTCTAATTTACTTATATAAGCAATTATAAATTTGCCTCTTTAGACGTCAGAGTGAAAGTTTTCATAGTATTTATACTACAATAATAGTTTAATATACGAATTTTTTCTATAATATATTAAAGAATATATTAGACAAAAATGTATAAAATACCGAAACCAAATATAGAGTAGCATTTTGTAACGTATTTTAATAGGTATCTCTCTCTTACACAATAGTGATAGAAAGCAAGTAAAAATATATCTCTGAGCTAAGCCCAGGGAAAGTTACTCATCCTATGGAGATATTGTTGCAAGATGCGTTCGTTAGGGACCGAAGAGTAAACCAGTATGTAGCTTTATTGTTTTTTACGTGTCTATATTTTCCAGCCTAAGTTTTTTTATAATATTACTCTATACTTTATCGTGATTTTTTCAGAATAAGACTTCAACACAACAATATCATTTAAACATTTAATCATTTTTTCTGTCTTTTAAAATAACCTTTTCTTGTTATATGATTAAATTGACCAACATATTTTCCCGCTCTAGTGATAATATCATTAGATAAAAGAGAAGTATTAAGATAATTTAATATTCTAATTTAGTGAGGGTGATATGACAAGGAGCATTTTAGTTTATTTATATATACTTCTATTCTTTATAAGTGAATCCTAAGGAGAGCTTTTTGTGCAGGGGGGATGCGCAATTGTTTATTCTTACACTGTATCAATATACTTATATATGGTCTCACAATATATGGTGCTCGGCCGGACAGTTTGTCAAATTTTATATCCACCATTAATCACAATGCGTTAATTCGCCATTTTTAGAAAATGAAATCCGATTATTCCAAAATATGGAAGTGTTAGGCCATTAATGTGAGATGGGATAAAATCTATATAAGAAATTTAATTTGGTAAATTAGTGGAGTGACGAGTGCTATTGTGCTATAAGGCGGGCTTCTAATAGTATAAGTCTTCCCTCAAAAAACCAAAATTGGTTTAATTCCTAGTTTGTTAAAAGACCTCAATAATAAATAAGTGCACTTAATAAAAAGAATGCTATTATTCTTACAAAGTCAGAAAGAGGCTAAATTGGTAAGTATGCTGTAAAATCATTTAGCAGGAAGTAATCTCTCCGAGCTTTTTTGGTCTTAGAGCATAACCGAATTCAAAGGTTCTTACATTTAATGTAAGAATATAGACTAAAATTACACTCATATATTAATTTTTTCTTATATTAGTTTTAACGCTCTTGCCAAAAAATTAAGTGCTCTCTTACTATAAATTAGGAAGATAGAGTTTTTTTGTATGAATATAAATTTTTAATAATCAAAAAGCATTTCCCCACCTACGAGAGTGGGCGCCACAATTCTAAAGTAAAGTTTAATATTCAGCGTCCAACCCCCCCATCCATATAAAAGAAGTGACAATACATTTCAGTGGATAAAAATTTGGCTAAAATATATATCTGTCCTTTTTCATTACCTAATATGTATTTTCTGCAGTTCGAAAGTGAAGTGGTCTTGATGAGAATATCGACATAAAGGATAAAAGTATTATTTCCAGCATAAGTAGGTCGGTGGCGTCGGACTATGGTATACGAGCCGAGGCCTTAATCTCTCAAGAGTTAAGTTCATACTTCTTCTCTCATTTCCAAGCGCAGAAAGGAAATAAAAGCCACTATAAATACTGGAGAATATAGATATCCAACTTTGTTCTATCTATTTTCTTTTTTAACCCAAAACGTGTTCTTTCTCATTTAGATATTAAGTTTCGCGAGCTACTTCCAAGTATGGGCTATGTATAAGTTAAAATTTAGAATTGAGAAGCTCAAAACTATTAAAAACTTCTCTGATATTCTAAGATTTATAACCATATCTATTATAGACTAGACAGATAAAAGAAAACTCAAATCTGCAAAAGAGTTATCTGGCAAATGTTCACCTGATCCAAAACGAATACTTGAAGTGTTGCAAAGGGTGAAAGAAATCATAGCCGACCTTATGAAAACAGACTTCAGCTCTTTTTTTTACTCTACTCATTATCTAAAAAGGTAGATGAGTTAACTAAAAAAGATAGGGAAATGTTTTTACAAATATGATTCTCTCATAATTCTTTAATTTTTTTCAATAATTATTTTTTCTCTATATTTCACTTTTGGGATTTATTTACTACAGTTAATATCTTAATTTAATTTTTGAATTTCTTTATTTGAATCTATTGATTAGGTATTTTGTTTTATATTTTTCAATTATTATTTAGAGAAGAGCTCATTTTTTAAAAGAAGCTGATACGAATATCGTTAAAATTTCGTATTATTTCTATGAGAGGATTTTATCGATTGTATGTTTTTGAATAATTTTCTTTTAAAAAAATAGATATATTCTATCATGCATTTGACTCGGTTTTTTATGGCTTTCATATTGTTTGCAACAAGTTCTATAATTTT
The DNA here is from genome assembly GCA_027382625.1 of Tetmemena sp. SeJ-2015. Classification (NCBI taxonomy): domain Eukaryota; phylum Ciliophora; class Spirotrichea; order Sporadotrichida; family Oxytrichidae; genus Tetmemena; species Tetmemena sp. SeJ-2015. Next base: position 4,960 of record JAJKFJ010022119.1, on the reverse strand, counting down.
ACTGGACTTTCAAAGTTGATTACTTTTTTTTTCCAAAAGGTTGTCTGTCTTCTCTTATCAAGACTCTGTTTATTCGTGTTATATATTGTATCTTCTCGGAGGAAAATAAAAAAAGTAAACGCCTGTGTATACAATCTTTTTCTTGTGCCTTTTCATTTATTGTGCTTTAGGGTTTCTACTGTTATTTCTTCTGTTGTTTGAGTTTATAAAATATTTGCTGTTTTTCAGCTAGACGTGCGGGTACTGGGACCCAGAAATGTAAAGTAGTTTGTTTTAGTTGGCTAAAGGTAAGAAATTTGTATCTGCCAAAGTAAGTTGAGTGTAGTTTAATTAATATTAGTTGTTGTTCTGATTTAAGGGGGACCCAACTGATAGTTATTGAGTTTATACGCTTTCTATGTGTAAGAGCATGAAATCAATGGAAGAAATAATCCCAAATTCTTAAATTTATTCTTTCTTTACTTTTCGGCTCCCTTCCTTAAAATCGAAAAAGAGTTTTTCCCCAATCCAAAAAAAATTCATTTTTTTTTTTCCTTTCTCTCTTTTCATAAACCCTTCTAAACCAAGCTTGGACTAGTTCCCCTTAAAAAAGCCCCCAGGGAGGGGTTTTTCCCTTTTTAGTGGTTTTCAAAGCCTTTTAAATTCTTTTGAAGTTTGTGAAAAAAATTTCCAAAAGTCCCTTTGTTTTTCCAATAGGGGAAAGGGGGCCTCTAAAAAAAATCTTCCTTTTGGATTGCATTTTCAAATTGCCCCAGGACTTTGCTTTTCCATTTTATTTATTTTTGAATCAAGGATATATGAAGGAGCTTTCAATTGATAAGATGAATGGCTTTCCATTTTAACCTTTTAAATTGGGAAGTTTGGGATTTTTTTTTTTTTTTTTTTCAGGGTTTGTTACTGTTTTTTTTTTTCCCCCGGGATGGAAAAGGCTACTCAGGATGTTGGCGGCAGAAGGTCTGTTTGGTTTGCTTTCCAATTTTCAAAAGGGGCTAGAATTTAAAAAACTGGTTAAGTTTGTTGGATTAGGAAAAATTTCTATTGGTCCCCAAAATTCAATTCTTAGTCCTTTTTAAGGTGGCCTAAAGAGGAAAAAAAAAACCCCAATTTTTTAAATTTTTGAATTCTTAGACTTTCCAAAAGGGGGGCCTAGACTGGAAGGGTTTTTTACTGGGGAAAGAAGGGGCATTTAAGTTGGGTTCTTCTATTTTGTTTTAAGGCCCAAAAAAACCCCCAAAGTGTTTAAATTTTTCCCCCTAAAGATATGGGCATTTCTTTTCTGGGCAGGGGGAAAAAAACAATTTTCCCAAGAAGTAAATTCGTAGGGAAGGAAATTTTAGGTCAATTAGGGAAACGGGGGGGAAAACTTTGAAATTTTTTTTCAATTTGGGAAAGGAGGGAAAGAAAGCTATTAGTTCCAAAAGGAAAATTTTCCCGTTTTCAAAAATGGATTTTTGCAGGGGCAGGGAAAATTTTTAGGGAAATTATTAAAGGGGGAAAAGAAAAGAATTTTTTTTCCCCCCCACTTACCAAAAAATTTTAAAAATAAGAAAAAGAAGGCCAGGGAAAACATTTTAAGGCCATTTAAGGAGCTGTGAGCCTTAAAAAGGCCCCCCATTTGGGGGGATTTAAAAATTTTTCCCCCCCAAGATCTGGTTTAAGTTTTAATAAAAAATTTTTTCAACCAAACCGCCATTTTTTTTGAAAGGCCTATTTTGTGATTGGGCTTAATTGGGGCTTGTTGTGTTTGCAAAATGGGGAGGGCTTGGAGGCTCCCCCCCAATGGTGGCTTCATAAAAAAAAAAGAAAAAGATCCGGGATATCCTTGCATTTAAGTTAAAGTTTTTCTTTTGCGGGGGGAAATCTCAATTTAAGGGTTAAAAATAAACGGCTCCTCAATTTTTTAATAGAAGGTCTTTATGAGTTCCTATTTAAGATTTCATAATCCATGGGGAACCAAACCCCAAGGTTAACTTTTTTATTTGGTTCTAAAAGCTGCTAAGAGAGGGAATTAATCTCTGATTAGTTATTTTTTCTCTTTTGGGATAATTTTTCTTTGAAGGATTTTTTTCCAACTTAAACAAAAAGAAGGGGATTGGGGAAGCCCAAGGGGGGAAGGGATTTATTTAAATTTTGGCCGTTTTAAACTTCATTTTCAAAAAATTAGGGGCTGTTAAATTAAAAAATTATTTAAAATTATTTTAAGAAGAAAAAATTTTAAATTCGGCGCAAATTATTAATTTTTTTTTTCCAAAACATTTAACCACTCCAATTTTCCTTTAAGATTTTTTCTTGGAAATTTTTTTCTTTCCAAATTTAATTTTCCAAATCTTTAAAGGGCAAATTTCATTGGAAAGGGGCTTTTTTTTTTCCCCCTCTTAGGTTTCTTTCGGCCCCATTAAGGGGCGGGGAATTAAGCCCCAAAACCCCGATTTTTGGTTGGGATTAGATGTAAATGAATTAAAACTGCGGGCAAAAAAACTTTCGAAATGAGAATCAATTTACTCCCAAAACCAACTGGGTTTCCCACTGAGGGGGGGGCAGGAAGGGGAATGCCTACCGAAACTTAGCAAAAATTAAAGGCAACCATCGAAATTTTTTTTGAAGAGATTGAGGATAAGTTCTTATGTTAGAAATCATCTCAGATCTTTGGAATCTAAGTCTCTTGTATAAATAATCCTAAAGGGTCTCTACTTCTTCAAGTGAAGAGTACTTTGGATTTAAAAAATTAAAATTCTAGGGGGAAATAATTAAAAAAAAAACCCTTAAATTTTTTGGAAAGGGGAGTTCTTTGGGTCTTTCCCTTCTCTTAAAATCCAATTAAGCAGCTCTCCTAATCCTAACTAACTTATTCCATGATAGGAGTTAAGACAAGCTGTATTTTTGTGGTGTTAGGGGAGTTTGATTCGGTACATAGTTTCACAAAGCTAGTTCTTTTCAGGAATCAGCTATCTCTGAGTATTTTCCATTAGAACAATTGGCCATTTACAGTAGTTTCCCAATAAAATATCGGTGAATTTTACTCCCTTTCAAGGCATTTCAAAATCTAAGCTCTCTTTATTAAAACTGGGATTGAGTCGATGGATTGTTTTCAAATCATCCCAAATTTCAAAGTGTGATTCCTAAAAACCCATCTCTTGAGCAAAGTTAAAAGCTGTGGGTAGCAGAGAATCCCATTGCAATTATGTTTATGTCTGATTAGAGATGATCCTCGTAGCTAAACACAAATCTTGTTACAGGTATTACTCCAAGGTATATCGATATGATATAATCAGGATTATCAGGAAGATGACCTTCTTTAATTTTCTCTGCTTCAAATTGTCTTGATCTTTTGCATTTCTCCTTTATAGCTTTCTTAAACTCTTTCTCCTTTCTGAAAGTTACTCGTGATTATCTCTCTCCTAATAAGTATCTCCTGCTGGAAGCTCAAGGGTTTGCTGAGTCATTCATAAATGAAAGAAGCATTGGATTTAACTCCAATATTTCCAGCATTTGAATAACCATTCTATCTAAGGACTTTCCAGTGAGAAACTTTGTATAATGAGTAAAATTACTCTGAGAAGAGCTATCTCCCTCTCCCTATTCACTTAGTTATCATCATCCTCGATTATCACCGCTGCTTTTGTTAGTGATGAGTTCACATCTATGCTTGTCTAGATTGTTGACTCGTCTAATGAAGCTACTGATGCGTATTTGGCTCCATGTTCCCATGCCATACGATAGGCGTCTCCTTGCTTCTATTGGTCCTTTACCTTCCCGACTTTTAAAAAAAATTGATTTTTTTACTTCTGGCTTGGCTTCTTGCACCTCTTGTGTTTTGATCCTCGTCTAATTCTTCATCTACAACCAGAGCCCTCATCTTCCTCTCTAATCTTTTACTTTTCATCTCCTTCAGGACCTTCGATCATAATTTTCTTTTCCTTTCTCCAACGTTTTTTCCCTTTTTTTTTTTTAAAAAATCCCTTTTTCAACCTCTCTTTTTTTCCTTCTTAGTCAAAACTGCTTTGGTATTTTGGGTTTTCTTCATGAGTTGCTTTTTTTTTTCTGGCATCTGGCTTCTTCATAATAGCAGCCGATGGTTTTCATTGAGATTTGAGCCTTACTTTTTGCCATGTAGTTGAATAGCTAAGCCAGCACTTAATTTCATTATCAACAAATTTGAGAGTTAGTTTTAATCGAGTGTAAAATGTAGTAAGCGTCTTCATAGTGCACCAAAAGAGGATAAACGAAAGGGACAATCGGGAAAATTCACAAAGATGGAAACTATTCCTATTACTAGTGAGGTTACCATAAATGTAAACTAGTTGTCCATAGTATTTGGAATTGTCTCCTATTAGAGTAGCCCTTAAGTATAGATTCATCCCCATTCTTTATTAGGAAGTATAAGTTCTGCTGAAGTTCTGGAGTCCTTTAGTAGCCAAACAAAAATAAATTGGGAAAAAAATTTTCAAAGGAAAGGTATGGGATAACTTCCCTTTTTTTTTTAGAAATAAAAGGGAAATTTAAATAAAAAAAAAACTTTTAAGAACAAAGGAGGAAAACATTCAATGCGCTAGAAAAATTTAAGGGTTTTTATTAAAAATTTTAAAAAAAAAAAAATTTTATTTAACAAATTTTGTGGTAAAAACATTGGACATTTGGTTTGAAAAAAACTTTTAGTAATTTGTAAGGTTTTTTGCCTACTGGAGAATTTTTTTTGAATTAATTTTGGCATTAAACTTCGATTGCATTGTTTTAATTTTTTAAAAATTTGCAGTTAAATTTAATATTTCAAAATTTTTAGCAAATTTCAAAAAGATTTTTTTAAAATAAAAGGAAAATTAAAGTTTTCATTTTCAATTCCAAAGGAAGGAGGAAAAAATTTAGAAGGAAAAACCCCCCTTATTTTTAAAATTTTTTTTAAGGGCAAAGCCGCTTTTTTGAAGAAAAATTTTATTTTGGGCAGAAAGGAAAGGAAAAAAAG